>JAGGNK010009504.1:6899-24646 GCA_017590115.1 Montifringilla adamsi | reverse complement strand
TGGGGTCATTTGGGGGGGATTTGGGGTGGTTTGGGGGTATTTCAGGTGATTTGGGGGAAATTTAAGGGGGTTTGAGGTGATTTATGGGGGATTTGGGGTCCTATGGGGCTACTGAAGGGAGATGAGGATTTTGGGGTGAGTTTTGGGGTTATTTTGGGTGGTTTTGGGGTCCTACAGGGTTGCTGAAAGGAGCAGAGGATTTTGGGGTGAATTTTGGGGTTTTTGGTCGCAGACCCGCTCCCGTACGAGGGTCCCGGCGTGGAGCTGCTGCTGCCCCCGCCCCAGGACGATGCTGGGGGGATCCTGACCCTGCACTCGAGGTTTTCGGGGCTCTGCCGCGTCCTCAGGCTGCTCCTCAGGTACCAAAATCCCTGAAATTCACCCCAAAATCCCCAAAACCCCAAAATTCCCATCAAAATCCCCCCAAAACTCACCTGGGAGGGTCCTGCCCCTGCACTCGAGATTTTGGGGGCTCTGCTGCATCCTCAGGCTGCTCCTGAGGTACCAAAATCCCTGAAATTCACCCCAAAGTCCCCCCTGAGACCCCAAAATTCTCCCCTCACATCCAGCCAGGAGCCCCCAAAACCCTAAAATCCTTCCCAAAATCCACCCTGGGACCCCCCAAATCCCCTCCCAGTCCTTCCCAGTGATCTCAAACCCTCTCCCAGTCCACCCAGTGACTCTCTTCCCATTCCCAGTAAGGATTTCATGGTCCCAGTCCCCCCCAGTCCATCCCAGTTACCCCCAATCCACTCCCAGTCCTTCCCAGTCACCGTGTTCTCCTTCCCAGTAAGGATTTTGTGGTTCCAGTCACGTTCCCAGTCCATCCCAGTTACCCCAAACCCCGTTCCAGTCCCTCCCAGTGATGGCGTCCCTGTTCCCAGTAAGGATTTCGTGGCCCCAGTCACCCAAAAATCACCCCAAAAATCACCCCAAAAGTCATCCCAAAAATCATCCCAAAATAACCCAAATCACCCCAAAAATCATCCAAAAATCACCAAAAAACCACCCCAAAATCACCCCAAAATACCGTCCCAAAATACCCTAAATTCACCCAAAAATCACCCCAAAAATCATCCCAAAAATCACCCCAAAACCACCCGAAAAACCTTCCCGAAAATCATCTCAAAATACCCCAAAAATCACCTTAAAATTATTCCAGAATTCCCCCAAAATTACCCCGATTTAAACTGGTTTATCTGAACTGGAACCGGTTTATTCCCATTTAAGCCAGCTTTTTTTGTGTTGTTATGGTTTGAAGCGATCTGTACTGGTTTGAATTGGTTCTTGCTGGTCTGAACTGGTCCGTACTGGTTTGCCTTGTCTCAATTTCTCACCATTGTAACCGGTTTATTCCCGCTTTAACCGGTTTATTCCCATTTGAGCCGGTTTATTGTGCTTTATTATGGTCCGAACTGGTCCATACTGGTCTGAGCTGGTCCTTACTGGTCTGGACTGCTCCTTACTGGTTTACCTTGTCTCAATTTCTCACCATTTAAACCGGTTTATTCCCGTTTGAACCGGTTTGTTTTGGTTTTTTGCGGTCGGAACTGGTCCGTACTGGTGGGAACTGGTCTGTACTGGTCCATACTGGTGCGTACTGGTGCTCACTGGTCCGTACTGGTGCTCACTGAGTCCGTACTGGTGGGAACTGGTCTGTACTGGTCCATACTGGTGCGTACTGGTGCTCACTGGTCCATACTGGTCCATACTGGTCCAAACTGGTCCATACTGGTGCGTACTGGTGCTTACTCGTCCATACTGGTCCGTACTGGTCCGTAGTGGTCTGTACTGGTCCATACTGGTGTTCACTGGTCCATACTGGTCAGTACTGGTCCATACTGGTCTGTACTGGTGCTGACTGGTCCGTACTGGTCCGTACNGGGGGGGACGGGGGGGGGACTGGTTATACTGGTTAGATTGGAAGGGACTGGGAGAGGGACTGGGTTACACTGGTTTATACTGGTTATACTGGGAGGGACTGGGGAGAAAATTCCGGGTGGATTTTGGGGGTTTCTATGGATTTTGGGAATTCCAGGGGGGATTTTGGTGGATTTTGTGGAATTCCAGGGGGGATTTTTGGGAATTCGAGGGGATTTGGTGGATTTTGGGCAATTCCCGATGGATTTGGGGTAATTCCAGATTTGGGTTTTTTTTGGGAATTCTGATGGAATTTTGGGAGTTCCAGTTGGGGGTTCCTCCTGGGGGGGGGATTTGGGGCAGTTCCAGGTGAATTTTGGGGGATTTTGGGCAATTCCAAGTGGGATTTTGGGGAAATTTTGGGATCCAGTTGAATTCTGAGAATTTCGGGTGGGATTTTGGGAATTCCAGGTGGATTTGGGGCAGTTCCAGGTGGATTTTTGGGGGGATCTTGGGCAATTCCAGGTGTGGTTTTTCTTGGGAATTCTGAATTTTGGGAATTCTGGCGGAATTTTGGGAATTGTGACGGAATTTTGGGAATTGCAGGTGTGGGGCCCGCCTGGTGCGCTGGGGGTCCCTCCTGGGGGGGATTTGGAGCAGTTCCAGGTGGATTTTGGGGGGGTTTTGGGGATTTTGGGCAGTTCCGGGGGGATTTTGGGCAATTCCAGGTTGGTTTTTTTTGGGAATTGTGACGGAATTTTGGGAATTGTGACGGAATTTTGGGAATTGTGACGGAATTTTGGGAATTGTGACGGAATTTTGGGAATTGTGACGGAATTTTGGGAATTGTGACGGAATTTTGGGAATTGTGACGGAATTTTGGGAATTGTGACGGAATTTTGGGAATTGTGACGGAATTTTGGGAATTGTGACGGAATTTTGGGAATTGTGACGGAATTTTGGGAATTGTGACGGAATTTTGGGAATTGTGACGGAATTTTGGGAATTGTGACGGAATTTTGGGAATTGTGACGGAATTTTGGGAATTGTGACGGAATTTTGGGAATTGTGACGGAATTTTGGGAATTGTGACGGAATTTTGGGAATTGCAGGTGCGGGGCCCGCCTGGTGCGCTGGGGGTCCCTCCTGGGCCGCCTCTTCCCGCAGGTGCTGAGCTCCTGGAGCGGCCCCCGGGACCCCCCCCCGGGCCAGGAGAGACCCTTCGGGTACGGAACTGGGGGGAAAAAACCCGGAAATGGGAAAAAACAGCCGGGAAATGGGGAAAAAAATCCCAGAAATGGGAAAAAACTCCTGGGAAATGGGGAAAGAACCAGAAAAATGGGAAAAAACACCTGGGAAATGGGGAAAAAATCCCAAAAATGGGAAAAAACAGTGAGGAAATGGGGAAAAAAATCCCAGAAATGGGAAAAAACTCCTGGGAAATGGGGAAAGAACCAGAAAAATGGGAAAAAACACCTGGGAAATGGGGAAAAAATCCCAAAAATGGGAAAAAACAGAGAGGAAATGGGGAAAAAAATCCCAGAAATGGGAAAAAACTCCTGGGAAATGGGGAAAGAACCAAAAAATTGGGAAAAAACGCCTGGGAAATGGGGAAAAAAAATCCCCAAAATGGGAAAAAGCAACCGAGAAATGGGGAAAAAAATCTCAAAAATGGGAAAAAAGACTCTGGGAAAGGGGGAAAAATCCCCAAAATAGGAAAAACACCGAGGAAATGGGTTTGTGGGCTTCACTTTTGGGGTGGATGTGGGGGGTTCTGGGTGGATTTAGGGGGTTTTTGGGCTCCCTGAGCCCATTTTTGGGGTCCCTGAATGGATTTTTGGTATTCCTGAGCCCATTTTTGGGGTCCCTGAACCCATTTTTGGGGTCCCTGAGCCCCTTTTTGGGGTCCCTGAATGGATTTTTGGGGTCCCTGAATGGATTTTTGGGGTCCCCAGGGCGGTGCGGAACCGCCTGTACCAGGTGCTGGAGCTCGGGGTGCAGGGGGGTTTTGGGGTGATTTTTGGGGTGGTTTTTGGGGGTTTTTGGGGTCCCTGAATGGATTTTTGGGGTCCCCAGGGCGGTGCGGAGCCGCCTGTACCAGGTGCTGGAGCTCTGGGTGCAGGTGGCGGGCGCAGCCTCGGGGGTCCTGCAGAGCCCCGGGACCCCCAGCGAGGTTCTGCTGGCTCACCTGATCAGTGACATCACCCCCCCCAGCGAGGGGACCAAGGTGAGCCAAAATTGTCCTTTTCCACCCCAAAACTGCCCTTTTTTCCCCAAAACTGCCCTTTTAACCCCAAAACTGCCCTTTTCCTCCCCAAAATTGCCCTTTTCCCCCCTAAAATTGTCCTTTTCCACCCCAAAACTGCCCTTTTTACCCCAAAACTGCCCTTTTTCAACCCAAAATTGCCCTTTTCCTCCCCAAAATTGTCCTTTTCGCTGGCAGGTAAAGCCCCAAAATCACCTGAAATCACCCCAAAAACGGCCTGGGAACCCTGGGAATCAACTCAGCACCCCCAAAAGCCCCCAAAATCACCCTAAAACCCACCAAAATTGCCCACAAACCAACCTAAAATCACCCCAAAATCACCTGAAACCACCCCAAAAACGGCCTGCGAACCCTGGGAATCAACTCAGCACCCCCAAAAGCCCCCAAAATCACCCTAAAACCCACCAAAATTGCCCACAAACCAACCTAAAATCACCTGAAATCACCCCAAAAACGGCCTGGGAACCCCGGGAATCAACTCAGTACCCCCAAAATCACCCCAAAACCCACCAAAATCACCCCAAAATCACCTCCAAAATCACCTCAAATCACCCTAAAAACAGCCCAGGAACAACAGAATTCAGCTTGACACCCCCAAAAACCCCAAACCACCCAAAAATTGCCTCAAACCACCTGAAATCCCCCCAAAATCACCCCCAAATCACCCCAAAAACAACGTGGGAACCATGGAAATAAACTTGGCACCCCCCAAAACCCTAAAATCACCCCAAAAATGGCCCAAGAACCCCCAAATCACCCCAAAACTGGCCCACATCAGCCTGGGAATGCCCAAAAAATCAACCCAGGATACCCAAAATCCCCCAAATCACCCCCAAATATCCTAAAATCATCCCTAAAATCACCGGGGATCTCTGAATCACCCCCAAAACTGCCCCAAATCAGCTCAGACACCCCAAAAATCAACTCAGGATTCCCCAAATCCCCCAAAATCAGCCTGGGAACCCCAAAAAATCGACTCAGGGTTCCCAAAATCCCCCAAATCCCCCCAAAATCACCTGGGAACCCCAAAAAAATCAACCCAGGACCTCAAAATCCCCCCCAGGGCTTCCAAAATTTGCCCCAAATTCCTCCTGGGACCCCCAAAATTCCTCCCAGGATCCTCCAAACCTCCCTGGGCGGGGTCAGGAATTGGGGAGGGGTCCCCAGAATTGACCCCCTCCCCCCAATTTTTGGGGTTCTCCCCCCAGCCCTGCGCAGGATCCTCCTCACGGGGGGGCCCCTGATCAAGGAGGAGACACACAGGGTGAGAATTTGGGGAATTTTGGGGAGATTTGGGGCATTTTGGGGGATGTGAGGGGATTTTGGGAGGAATTTGGGGGGAAATTCGGGATGAATTTGCGGCATTTTGGGGATTCTGGGGGGAGATTTTGGGGTCTGGGGGGGTTTTGGGGGGGTCCTGGGAGCATTTTTGGGAAGGGCTGGGGGGATTTGGGGATGGATTCCTGAGTCTGGGGGTGTTTTTAGGGGTCTGGAGGGGATTGTGGGGGGATTTTGGGACACTTTGGGGGGGTCCTCACCCCAATATTCTAATTTCCCACCCCAATTTTGGATATTTCCCCCCAATTTTTGGGTGTTTCCCCCAAACTTTGGTGTATTTCCTCCCAATATTTTAATTTCCCACTCCAGTTTTGGATATTTTCCCCCATTTTTGGTGTATTTTCCTCCAATTTTTGCTGTTTCCCCCCAATTTTGGTGCCTTTCCCCCCAGTTTTCTCTATTTCCCCCCATTTTTTGGTGTATTTCTCCCCAGTTTTTCACTATTTCACCGCAATTTTAGTCTATTTCCCCACAATTTTCCCTATTTCCCCCCATTTTTTGGTGTATTTCCCCCCATTTTTGGTGCATCTCCCCCCATTTTTGCTGTATTTCCCCCAATTTTTGCAGTTTCCCCCCAATTTTTGCCATTTTCCCCCATTTTTTGCAGTATTCCCCCCCAATTTTTGCCGTTTCCCCCCATTTTTTGCAGTATTTCCCCCCATTTTTTGCAGTATTTCCCCCCATTTTTTGCAGTATTTCCCCCCATTTTTTTCTATTTCCCCACAATTTTCCCTATTTCCCCCCATTTTTTGGTGTATTTCCCCCCATTTTTGGTGCATCTCCCCCCATTTTTGCAGTATTTCCCCCCATTTTTTGCCATTTCCCCCCATTTTTGCTGTGTTTCCCCCCAATTTTTGCCATTTTCCCCCATTTTTTGCAGTATTCCCCCCCAATTTTTGCCGGTATTTCCCCCCATTTTTTGCCGTTTTTCCCCATTCTTGCTGTATTTCCCCCCAATTTTTGCCATTTCCCCCCCATTTTTTGCCGTTTTTCCCCATTTTTTCTGTATTTCCCCCCAATTTTTGCCGTTTCTCCCCCAATTTTTGCTGTATTTCCCCCCAATTTTTTACCATTTTCCCCCCAATTTTTCCCGTTTTCCCCCAGCGGCTGCAGGAGCTGGTGGTGCCGCTGGCGCTGCGCCTGCCCCAGCTCTGCCCCCCGGAGCTCCTGGGGGTCTCGGGGTCCCCGTACGGGAGCCCCCGCTGCCGGGGGGGGCTCTACGGGCTGCTGCAGGCGCTGCTGCTGGGGGCCCCGCCCGGGGCCGCGCCCCCCCTGCACTGCGCGCTCAGGGCCTTCGGGCAGGGACAGCGCGACCCCGACGTGCAGGTGAGAGCCCAAAAACACACCGAAAACACCCCTGAAATACCCCCGAAATACCGCCAAAATATCCCTGAAATAGCCCTGAAATACCCTGAAATAGCGCCAAAATATCCCTGAAATAGCCCCAAAATATCCCAAAGTTATCCCCAAAATATCTCTAAAATATCCCCAAATTTTCCTCAAAATACTCTCAAATTATTCTTAAAATATCCCCAAATTATCCCTGACATATCCCCAAAATACTCCTAAAATATCTCTAAAATACCCTAAATATATCCCAAAAATATCCCAAAGTTATCCTGAAAATATCCTAAAAAATATCCCAAAATATCCCCAAATTATCACTGAAATATCCCCAAAATATCCCTAAGTTATCCCTGAAATATCCCCAAAATATCCCCAAAACATCCCTAAATTATCACTGAAATATCCCAAATTATCCCCAAAAATCTCCCCCCCAAACCCCCCTGCACTGCGCCCTGAAAAATACCCTAAAAATATCCCTGAAATATCCCCAAAATATCTTTAAAATATCCCCAAAATACTCTCAAATTATTCTTAAAATATCCCTAAATTATCCCTGAAATATCCCCAAAATACCCCTAAAATATCTTTAAAATACCCTAAATATATCCCAAAAATATCCTCAAATTATCACTGAAATATCCCCAAAATATCCCTGAAATACCCCAAAAATATCCCCCAATTATCCTCAAAATATGCTCAAAATATCTTAAAAATATCCCCAAAATATCCCTAAAATACCCTGAAAATATCCCAAAGTTATCCCTGAAAGATCCCCAAAATATCTTAAAAATATTCCCCAAATGCCCTAAAAATATCCCCAAATTATCCCCAAAATAGTCCCAAGTTATCCCCAAAATATCCCCAAAATCCTCATTAAAATTTCTCTCTCCCCTCCCCCATTTTTCTTTCCCCTCCCCATTCCATTTCCATCCCCTCGTCCTGGGGGGGATTTGGGGTGGCCCGGAAGGGAACGCGGGGGGCTCCAGGTGGGGTTGGGCTCCTGGAAGGGAATTCGGGTTCGCATTTGGGATTTTGAGAAGAATTCGGGCCCGAATTGAGGAGGGGTCTCCATTTTTTGGGACCCCTCCCCACAGGAGCAGGACGAGACCACCACCATGCTGGCCGATTTCATCGACTGCCCCCCCGACGACGAGAAAACCCCCGAGACCCCTCTGTAAAACCCCCAAAACCCCCAAATTCTGGGGGATTCCCCCCAATAAACGCCGCCCCCTGCCCAAATTCAACCCGCGCCTCTGGTCCTCCGCGCCGCTAGGGGGCGCGCTGCGCCCGGAGCAGTCGAGTCTCTTCGGCGCCGAGTGACGTCACAAAAGCGCGCCAAGAAGACGCGGCCGCCATGTCGGCTCCGTGAGGGGGAAGCCGCCGCCATGACGAAGCCGACGCCATGAAGCCGCCGCGGCGGCCCCGCCTGATCCCGGCGCGGTTCGCGCGGCTCCCGCCGAGCCCCGAGCGGCCGCAGCGGGGCTCGTGGGGGCTGCAGGAGAAGCGGGCGCTGCTGGAGGCGCTGCGGGCAGAGGCTCAGCGCGGCCTCCCCGAGCCGCGGATGGCGGCGCTGAGGGAGCGGCTGCCCCGCAAGAGCGAGGAGGAGGTGGGGAGGAAGGGAGGGAGGGGGGCGAGCCCAGGAGACCCCCGAGGGACCCTCAGAGCACCTAAAAGGGTCGGGGGTCGCCCCCTCAGAGATCCCCGAAATTCTCGTCAGAGACCCCCAAATTCCCCCTCATGGATCCCCAAATTCCGCTCTCAGAGACCCCCAAATTGCCCCTCAGGGACCCCAAAATTTCCCCTCAGAGACCCCCAAATTCCTCCTCAGAAAACCCAAATTGCCCGTCAAGGACCCGAAATTCCCCTCAAAGACCCCCAAATTCCCCTCAGGGATCCCCAAATTCCCCTCAATGACTCCAAAAATTCTCCCCTCAGAGACCCCCAAATTCCTTCCCTAAATTTCCTCTCAAAGACCCCCCTCAAAATTCCCAAATTCACCCCTCAGGAATCCCAAAATTCTCTCCTCAGAAAACCAGAAAATTCCCATCAGGGACCCCCAAAACTCCCCCAAATTCCCCTCAGGGACCCCAAAGTCCCACCCAGGACCCCTTTAGGGGCTTTCAGGGGAATTTTTTGAGGAGAATTTTTCACATTTCCCCAAAATTTCGCCGCCTTGGGATGAAATTTTGGGATCCTGGGGGGGGGGGGGGAGGGATTTTATGGGAGAAATTCCAAAACATTTCAGGATTTTCGGGGAAATTTTAGGAAAAATCCCCCAAATTTGGGCTCTCAGGGGTTCCCAACCCCCCCCCAAGCTTTTGGGGACCCCCAAAAATCCCGAATTTGCCCCGATTTTGGCAGATCCGGGCGGTGCTGGTGCGGCTGCGGGGCCGGGCGGCTCGGGAGGCGCTGAGCTCCAAATTCCGGAACTTTCTGCAATTCCAGAGCAAGATCCGCGCCCCCATCCAGGTTTGGGGGGATTTTGGGGAATCTTGGGGGGTCCTGAGCTGGGAATTTGGGAATTTTTTGGGACTTTGTGGCTGGATCCACACTTCTATCCAGGTTTTGGGGGAATTTTTGGGGGTCCTGAGGGGGTTTTGGGGGGTGCTGAACTAGAAATTCGGGAATTTTCTGGAATTCCAGAGCAGGATCTGCGCCCCCATCCAGGTTTGGGGGGATTTTGGGGAATTTCGGGGGGTCTTGAGCTGGGAATTTGGGATATTTCTGGAATTTCCATGCCTCCATCCAGGTTTGGGGGAATTTTTGGGGGTCCTGAGGTGGGCATTTGGGAATTTTTTGGGATTCTGGAGCCGGATCTGCTCCTCCATCTGGGATTTGGGGAGCCCTGGGGGGATTTTGGGGTGATTTGAGGTTCCCAAACCAATTTTTGGGATTCCCTACCAAATTTTTGGGTTCCCCAGACGGATTTGGGTGTTCCCAACCCCAATTTTGGGGTTCAAGGGCTGATTTTTTAGAGGTTTCAGGGATTATTTTTGGGGTTCCCGGGCTGATTTTTGGGTTTTAGAGTTGATTTTGGGGTTTTAGAGAAGATTTTGGGGTTCCAGAGCTGATTTTGGGGTTGCATGGCTGATTTTTTGGGGATCCAGAGCTGATTTTTTTGGGGGGTTCCAGAGCTGATTTTGGGGTTCCAGGGCAGATTGTGGGGTTTCATGGCTGATTTTGGGGTTCCAGAGCTGATTTTTGGGGATCCAGAGCTGATTTTTGGGGTTCCAGAGCTGATTTTGGGGTTCCAGAGCTGATTTTTGGGGTTCCAGGTGTGGCAGGACCTGGCTGAGACCCTCGTGGGAGGGGCCCTGGAGAGACCCCCCAGCGCCGCCTTCTCCCAGGTGAGGGGGGCCCGGGGGGGTTTTGGGGTTCGGGGGGGGATCCCCCAAATCCCCCCACCCCAAATTCGGGGTGAGACCCCCAAAAATCCCCTAAACCCCCCCAAAACCCCCCCAGGTGCTGACGCTGGCGGCCACGGAGCCCCTGACCCTCGACCACTCCAGACCCCCCCAAAATTTGGGGACCCCTGCAAATTTGGGGCCTTCCCAAAATTCGGGGACCCCCCCGGAGGTGGAGACCCCCCAAAATTCGGGGTCACCCCAAAACCCCGGGGGGTGGGAGGTGGATTTTGGGAGGATTTACGAGTTCCTGGCGCGGATCAGCGGGGGGGGGAAGGAGCCCCCCCTGACCCCCGCAGGTGAGGGGGGACCCCAAAACTGGGGGGGGGGGAAATCCCAAAAATCTGGGGGGACGAAATCCCAAAAATGTGGGGGGAGAAATCCCAAAAATTTGTAGGGAAAACCCAAAAATTGGGGGGAAATCCTGAAAATTTGTGGGGGAAAACCTGAAAATTTGGGGGGAATAATTTTGGGTTCCCAGTCCCAGTTTGGGGTTCCCAGTCCCAAATTTTGGGTTCCCAGTCCCAGTTTGGGGTTCCCAGTCCCAAATTTTGGGTTCCCAGTCCCAGTTTGGGGTTCCCAGTCCCAAATTTTGGGTTCCCAGTCCCATTTCGGGGTTCCCAGTCCCGAACTGGGCGGCGCTGACCCCGTTGTTCCCCCCCCGCAGAGGCCGCGGTGGTTCTGTCCTTACTGGGAGGGTTCCACTCCCAAACTGGGGGGGGTCCCAGTCCCAAATTTGGGAATCCCAGTCCCATTTGGGGGTTCCCAGTCCCAAATTTTGGGTTCCTAATGCCATTTTGGGGGTCACGGTCCCAATCCTGGGGGTCCCGGTCCCAAATTTCGGGTTCCCAGTCCCGAACTGGGCGGCGCTGACCCCGTTGTTCCCCCCCCGCAGAGGCCGCGGTGGTTCTGTCCTTACTGGGAGCGCTGCCGGCCGAACTGGGAGCACTGGGAGCGCTGGGGGGGCTCCAGCGGCACCTGCGGGGGCTCTGGGGGTCCCTGAGCGCCCCCCAGAGCCCGGGGGAGCCCCCCCAGAGCCCCGAGCCCGCCCAGTGCCCCCCCCTGAACCCCTTACTGGTGCCGCTGGGGTTACTGGGACGGGCGGGCTGAGGGGGAGGGACCAAAATTCCCGATTTTAGGGGGATCCCAAATTCCTGAGGGGTCCCAAAATCCCCAGGGGGCCCCAAAATTGCTTGGGGTGAGACCCCAAATGCCTGAATTTTGGGGGAATCCCAAATTTCCTGGGATTTCCCAAGTTTTGGGGGGGGGGATTCCGGATTTTGGGATGATCCCAAATTCCCTCTGCTCTTTCCCAGGTTTTGGGGGAGGGGGAGAAAATAAATGTTTGGATTTTCCCAAAATTGGAGCGTTCGGGACTCGTTTGTGGCTGGACTGGGAGGAACTGGGAATGAACTGGGGTGGACTCGCCCGGACTCTCCTCCCCCATCCCCCCCACAATGGTTCAGTCCATCTCGCGTTGGCCACGCCCCCTTAAAAATCACGTGCCCCGTGTTTATTCCCGCCTGCCACGTGATGCTCCCCGCGCGGTGACGTCAGTCACATGACGTCAGTCACATGAGGGACGCAGCACCGCCCGGATCCTTCCGCGCCTCCGCCCGGGGCCTTCCCGGGACCGCCCGAGTTACCGGGACCCCCTCGCTGTTACCGGGACCCCTCCCCACTACCGGGATCCTTCCCCCATTACCGGCACTGGGAGGAGCTGGGGGAGCTCCGAGACGCCTTAGGAAGGGACTGGGACGGACTAGGAGGAACTGGGCTGAACCGTCCGCACCTTGCGTAGCGCTGTGGGCAGGGCCCTTACGCCATCTGCGTAGCGCCGTGGGCATTGGCGTGGCCACTCCGAGGCGCTGGGAGGGAACTGGGCTGAACTGGGAGCGGCCTGGGAGGCCTTAGGAAGGCACTGGGAGGTGACAGGAGGGAACTGGGAGGAACTGGGAGGAACGGGAACGAGCCGTACCACTGTGGGCGAGGCCCTTACGCCATTTACGCAGCGCTGAGGGCACACCCCATCCCCTTACGCCACTTGCGTGGCGCTGAGGGCACACCCCGTTCCATTGCGCTATTTGCGTAGTACCTCTCCATTACGGTCAACGGGCGCTCCTTGCGCTGTTTGCGCGGCGTACGCCGCAGGCGCGGCGGGGGCGGGCCCGTATCCCTGCGCGCTCCCGAGGCTCCGGTGCAGGCCCGGTCCCGGTCCCGGTCCCGGTCCCGGCCCGGCCCCGTCAGGCCCCGGCCCCGCTCCGGCCCCCGGCCCGGCCCGGCCATGAAGTTCCTGTACAAGGAGGAGCATCCGTTCGAGAAGCGTCGCTGTGAGGGAGAGAAGATCCGGAAAAAGTACCCGGACCGAGTGCCGGTGAGGGCCGCGGCACCCCCGGGAACCCCGAAATCCCCCACGGGAACCCCGAAATTCCTCCTGGGAACCCCGAAATCCACCCTGGGAACCCCGAAATTCATCCCGGGAACCCCGAAATCCCCCACGGGAACCCCGAAATTCCTCCTGGGAACCCCGAAATTCATCTCGGGAACCCCAAAATTCCACCCTGGGAACCCCGAAATTCCATCCGGAAACCCCGAAATTCCTCCTGGGAACCCCAAAATCCTCCTCGGGAACCCCAAAATCCCACCCTGGGATCCCCGAAATTCACCCCGGGAACCCGGAATCCACCGGGAACTCCGAAATTCCACCCGGGATCCCCGAAATCCTCCTCGGGAACCCCAAAACCCAGGCTGGGAACCCCAAAATCCCACCCTGGGATCCCCGAAATTCACCCCGGGAACCCCAAAATCCAGCCCGAGAACCCCAAAATTCCACCCTGGGAACCCCGAAATTCCATCCGGAAACCTCGAAATTCACCCGGGGAACCCCAAAATCCCACCCTGGGATCCCCGAAATTCACCCCGGGAACCCGGAATCCACCGGGAACTCCGAAATTCCACCCGGGATCCCCGAAATCCTCCTCGGGAACCCCAAAATCCCACCCTGGGATCCCCGAAATTCACCCCGGGAACCCGGAATCCACCGGGAACTCCGAAATTCCACCCGGGATCCCCGAAATCCTCCTCGGGAACCCCAAAACCCAGGCTGGGAACCCCAAAATCCCTTCTGAGACCCCTGAAATTCATCCCTAGGAACCCCAAAATCCCCCCTGGGAATCTCCAGATCCCTCCCGGGAACCCCAAAATTCCACCCCAGGATCCAAAATTCATCCCGGGAACCCCAAAATTCCCAAATTTTGGGGGCCCTCTGAGGTTTCCTTTTCCTGGCGGTGGTTTCCCTCAATTTTGGGGTTTTTTCACCTGAAATTCAGGTGCTTTTCTCTCCAATTTAAGGGATTTTCCCCCCAAATCCAGAAAGATTTTCCCCCAAATTTAGGCAGCATCCCACCAAAACTGAGGAACTTTCTCCCAAAATTCCCAGGATTTCTTCCCCAAAATCACGAAGATTTCCCCCCCCCCCAAATTCATGAGGTTTCCCCCCCAAATTCAGAGAATTTTCTCCTTGAAATTCAGGAATATTTTCCCCAAATTCAAGGTTTTTTTCCCCCTAAAATCCAGGATTTTTCTCCCAAACTTAAAGAAAATTTCCCCCTTAAAACCGCGGATTTTTTCCCCAAATTCAAGGAATTTTTTCCTTCCCAAATTCCCATTTTTTCCCCCCAAATCTGAGGGATTTCCCCCCCCCAGGTGATCGTGGAAAAGGCGCCCAAGGCCCGGATTGGGGACCTGGACAAGAAGAAATACCTGGTGCCCTCCGACCTCACAGGTGGGATTTCGGGAATTTTGGGGGGATTTTGGGAATTTTGGGGCTTTTTGGGAATTTTTGGGGGTTTATTTCCAATTTTCTGGGGGTTTTTTGGGGTGATTTGAGGTTTTTTGGTGGATTTTTGCGTTCTGGTCGGAATTTTTGGGGGTTTTGGGAATTTTTGGGAGTATTTGGGGTTTTTTGGGAATTTTTTTGGTTTTATTTCCAGTTTTCTGGGGTTTTTTTGGGGTGATTTCTGTTGTTTTGGTGGATTTCTGGGTGGAATTTTGGCGTTTATTGGGAAGTTTTGGGAATATTTGGGGGTTTTTGGGAATTTTTGGGGTCGTTTTTCCGAAATTCTGGGGGGGTTTGGGGGGGATTTGAGGATTTTTGGGGGGTTTTGGTTGGAATTGTTGGGTTTTTTGGGAATATTTGGGGGGTTTGGGGAATTTTTTGGGGTTTATTTCCAATTTTCTGGCGTTTTTTGGGGTGATTTGAGGGTTTTTGGTGGATTTTTGGGTGCAGTTTTGCAGTTTTTTGGGTATTTTGGAAGATTTGGGGGCGATTTTGGGGGGAATTTGGGGACTTCTGGGGAATTTTAGGGGCTTATTTCTAATTTTCTGGGGTTTTTATGGGGGAATTTGGGTTTTTTTGGGTGAAACTTCGGGGGATTTGGGTTTTTTTTTTTTTTTAGGTAATTTGGGGATTTTTTGAAGATTTGGAGGAATTTTTTGGGGGATGATTTGGGGTTTTTTGGTGAGATTTTGGGGTTTTCTTTGGGTGAAATTCTGGGGTGTTCCGAGGTGATTTGGGGATAACAAAACCCAGGTTTTGGGGGGATTTTTGGGGGGATTTTTGGGGTTTTAAGGCCATTCTTGCCCCCTCTAGCGGGGCTGTTCTATTTCTTGAGCCAGGATTTTGGGGGATTTTGGATGCTTTTCCCTGAGTTTTGTTGGCTTTGGGGTGATTTGGGGTTTTCACACCAATTCCGGGGGTTCTAAAGCGGATTTTTGGGATTGAAGGGGATTTTTGGGCCAATTTTTTGCAGCAATTTTTTGGGGTTTGGTGTTCTGTAGGGCGATTTCTTTGGGTTTTTTATTTTTTTTTTTGGCTGATTTTGGGCTTTTTGTTCAGATTTTTCTGGTTTTTGGAGTTCTTTAGCTGATTTTTGGTTTTTGGTGGTTTTAGGCTGATTTTTCTAGGGTGTTTTTTTAGCTTTTTTTGGCTGCTTTTCCCATTTTCCCCCGATTTTTGGGTGTTTTCAGTGGGGCACTTCTATTTCCTCATCCAAAAGCGGATCCGCCCCCGGGCTGAGGACGCTCTGCTCAGTTTTTGGGTTAATTTTGGGCTTTTTCACTGATTTTTGAGCTGCTTTTTCTGACTTTTGAGGTTTTTTGGGGCTGCTTTTCCTTTTTTCACTGGTTTCAGGCCGATTTGTCCAGTTTTTGGGGCTGATTTTTCATTTTTTTTCAGCTTTTTTGGGCTGTTTTTTCTGGTATTTGACAATTTTTCAGCTGATTTTGGGGCTTTTTGAGCTGATTTTTTTACGGCTTTGAGCTGATTTTTCTGTTTTTTTTTTATTTTTTCACTGATTTTTGGGTGTTTTGGGTGTTTTTAGTGGGGCAGTTCTATTTCCTGATCCAAAAACGGATCCACCTGCGGGCTGAGGACGCCCTGCTCAGATTTTGGGTGGATTTTGGGATCTTTTGGGTTAATTTTGGGTTTTTTTGGGTTAATTCTGGGTTAATTTGGGGGTTTTTTGGGTTAATGTTGGGTGTTTTTGGTGTTTCCAGTGGGGCAGTTCTATTTCCTGATCCGGAAGCGGATCCACCTGCGGGCCGAGGACGCGCTGCTCAGATTTTGGGTTAATGTTGGGTGTTTTTGGTGTTTCCAGTGGGGCAGTTCTATTTCCTGATCCGGAAGCGGATCCACCTGCGGGCCGAGGACGCGCTGCTCAGATTTTGGGTTAATGTTGGGTGTTTTTGGTGTTTCCAGTGGGGCAGTTCTATTTCCTGATCCGGAAGCGGATCCACCTGCGGGCCGAGGACGCGCTTTTCTTCTTCGTCAACAACGTCATCCCCCCCACCAGCGCCACCATGGGCCAGCTCTACCAGGTCCCAAAACACCCCAAAACACCCCCAAAACACCTCCGGAAATAGTCCCAAAAATATCTCAAAAACAGCTCCAAAAATATCTCAAAAACATCCCCAAAACAGCCCCAAAATCTCCCCAAAACGTCTCCAAAGCTTCCCCAAAAATATCCTCAAAATATCCCCAAAACAGCCCCAAAAATATCCCCAAAATCTCCCCAAAAATATCCCCAAAATCTCCCCAAAACATTTCCAAAGCTTCCCCAAAAATATCCCCAGAACCTCCCCAAAAATATCCCCAAAACAGCCCCAAAAAATCCTCAAAAACTTCCCCAAAACACCCCCAAAAAATCTCCAAAACACCTCCCCAAAAATATCCCCAAAACAGCCCCAAAATATCCCCAGAATCTCCTCAAAACCTTCCCCAAAAATATCGCCAAAACCCCCCAAAATGATCCCCAAAACATCTCTGAAACTTTCCCAAAATCTCCCCAAAACATCCCCAAAAATATCCCCAAAACCTCCACAAAATCTTCCCAAAAACATCCACAAAAACCATCTCCAAAAATCTCCCAAACCACCCCCCAAAACTTCCCAAAAACCATCCCCAAACCATCTCCAAAAATCGCCCAAAACTTCCCCAAAAAAAACCCAAAAAAAAAACCCCAAAAAATCGGGATAATGAGAACAAAAACTGAGGGGGAAAAGTGGTGGAAAGGGTTAAAAACGGGCCTAAAAAATGAGGTTTTGGGGAGGGGGGTTGGGAATTTGGGGGGGTCCAAAAACGTCCTAAAAAAAATTTGGGAGAATCCTGAAAAAATTTGGGAGGGAAAAAGTTAAAAAGGGGAGTAAAAAAAACAATGGGGGAGGAGCTTGAAGGGGTTAAAAAATGAACACCACGAGGAGGATTTCTTCCTTTACATCGCCTACAGCGACGAGAGCGTCTACGGGGCCTGAGCCCGCCCCGCCCCCGCCCCTCCCGCCCTTCCCGGGGCTCTCCCGGTGCTTCCCGCTCCCGCTGTTTCCGTTTTTTCCCGGTTTTTGCCCGTTCCCGGTTCTTTCCCCGGCCCCCCCCTCAAATAAAAGCGACGGAGCCGCCTCAGGGCCTGGACCGGAAGTGGGCGTGGTGTAAGGGGAGGGCGCGTGCGCGGTGTGGAGGGGCGGGGTTTTGCATAATGAGCTCCGTGCGCCTGCGCAGGACATAGAACTAAAGCCGGTGGGGGCGTGGTTTGCATAATAAGCCGTGCGCGCCTGCGTAAGGCGCCAAATTTGGGCGTGATGAGGCGTGGCTTGAATAATGAGGTCTTCGCGCGTGCGGACAAAGCAAAGTGACAGCAAGGAGGGGGGCGTGGTTTGCATAATAAGCTCCGCGCGCAATCGCGGGGCGCCATTTTAGGGAAGGAGGGGATATGGTTTGCATAAAGCAAAATAAAGGCGGGGAGGAAGCTCGATTTGCATAATGAACGCCGCGCGCATGCGTAGAGCTCAAATTAGGACCTAAAGAGGGCGTGGCTTACAGAATGGGACATGCGTGAAGGGAAAAATAGGCTCGGGGTGGGCGTGGCTCGCATAATTATCAGGATGCGCATGCGTAGAAAGCAAAGTGAGTGTGGCGCCCAAAGAGAGGAGGGGGTTTCGCGGAGGGGGCGGTGCCGGCGCGTGCGCGCTGAGGGGGATGG
>JAGGNK010009493.1:0-48486 GCA_017590115.1 Montifringilla adamsi | reverse complement strand
AGGGTTCTTCCTTCTACCCTGAGCACAGAAAGTCTTCTAGTCTCTTTCACATTGGGAGTTACTTGTGTCTGTCAGCTGGAAGTTTGATACCTTTGCATCAGTTAGTGAGGCTGCGGCCCTCTATCCTAGGCAGGTGTGTATCCAGAAATAGGGTCTCATGCACACAGTGCCCAAATCCCTGTATCCAGAATCACCTCGGCAGCCAAATATTGAGCCACATTATCAGTGCCCTCTTCCTCCTTCCCTTTTGTGTCAGCGACAGGACTGAGGTGAACACCTCCTTGGCCGCTATGCTCTTGACTCCCCCCCTCTGAGGTCTGGGGTCATTGCTAGGGGGAAACCTGGTGTCATGTATGCATTCCACCTGATTGACCTACCTGAACTTTGGCCCAGGCAGATGCTCTGCAATGAAGAGTTATTTGTGCTAGCTAACACCTATTCTTCCCCACTGCATATTCCACCTAGAACCCCTATAGCTATTGCTATAGCATTGCTTCTGGGGGCTGCAGATGAAATGTCACCACGCGGTTTCTCGGTTGCTCCTAAAAATCTGGATGTTTTTTGGGTTCAAAAGATTAATCATCAACGGCCACTGCTGATTTGTGACTTATCAAAGAGTGGAGCTCAGGATGATATCTCAGGCATGGTTGATACAGGAGCCGATGTTACCGTAATATCTGATTCTCTGTGGCCAAGAGATTGGAAGTTAATAACTCCCTCAGGCGCTCTCACAGGCATTGGAGGTGCCACCCTGTGTTTGCAAAGTGATTCTATGGTTAGTCTTAAAGGACCAGAAGGGAAAGAAGCATTGATTTGTCCCTATGTAGTACAAAAACCCATCACAGTATGAGGAAGAGATTTGCTTTCTCAGTGGGGGATAAAAATTGAAGTGGGTTTTTAATAGGGGCCACTGAGGCACTCGCTACTCTGAAGCTGACCTGGAAACCTAACACCCCTGTTTGGGTGGACCAGTGGCCCCTGCAAGATGAAAAACTGTGTGCCCTCAAAAAACTAGTGGCTGAGCAGTTACAAAAAGGCCACATTAAACCCACTACCAGTTCCTGGAATTCGCCTGTGTTTGTGATCCGCAAGAAAACTTCTAACACCTGGCGATTGTTACATGATCTTAGAAGAATTAATGCTGTAATTGAAAAAATGGGTCCACTCCAACCTGGTCTACCTAACCTTTCCATGATTCCAAGAAACTGGCCACTTGTTATTATTGATCTAAAAGACTGTTTTTTCAATATTCCTCTTCACCCAGATGATGCTCCTCGTTTTGCCTTTTCGGTTCCAAGTACAAACCTTCAGGAACTGCTTCAAAGGTATCATTGGCTTGTATTACCTCAGGGAATGATTAACACACCTAGTATTTGTCAATACTTTGTAGCCCGTGCTTTGTCTCCAGTCCGAGAGCAGTTTCCACAATCAGAATCAGGAAAAATAGAGGGACCATTTGATCTTATTACATGGGGCAAGGGGTTTGCGTGTGTTTCTACAGATACAGAACTCAAGTGGATTCCAACAAAAAACGTGAAACTGTACCACCCCTCAAAGCCCGTGGACGCTTCCGCACCAGCCAGTGATCCTGCGAGTGGAAGCCGAGAGACAAGCACGCAAACGTGATCTACGCAGAATCACCCAGAGAAAACTGTCTGCCAGAAACTGATCAAGAAAAGAATGGAGTTGTATTATTTGTGCAGGTGTATGTTACTTTTAACCTTTTGTTTTTATGTTTGCAGTGAAGCTTTACCTGTAACTCAACCAAAAACAAATATTTAGGTTTCTTTAGCCAAGTCTGCAGGCTCTGACACCATTTGCTTATCTAACACTAGCCCTGATAAACCTTTTTCAACTTGTTTAGTTGGAGTGCCTTTCCCAGAAGGTTTTGATAATGTTACTTTTGAGAAATATTGGCCATATGATGATCATCACATTTCCCCAACTCCTAGCCCAAGACACCAAACTTATATAGATAATTTTAAAGTTGATAAATCTGATCTTCAAGAATTAGAAATTTTAGGTTCATTAACTATGGACACTTGTTATTTGTTTCATTTTATAGGACAAAATGGGCCACATTTAAATGTTACTCCTTATCACCCAGTTTATAGCAATATGACTTCTTGGTGTAATCAAACTAAGCTTCTTATATATGATGAACCTTATGCAGATCGTTTTAACAAACTTCCAATTCGATTTCCTAAAGGAATTTGGCTTATCTGTGGAGACAGGGCTTGGCAGGGTATTCCCTCAAAACTAGACGGTGGCCCTTGTGCTCTGGGACAACTTACAGTAATTGCTCCCAGTATCAAAAAAGCAATGAAAAATAGAAAAATAAGATCTTCCTTAGGGCATCATTATGAGAGCAACTGTGATAGTGAGTTTCATCCTTGGAACTCAGGAAATTCAATTGTTACAAGTATTTTTTTGCCTCAGTTAAGTTCTGCAATTGCATTGAAACAGTTAAACAAATTAGGGTGTTGGCTCAGTAAAGAAGTGAATGCCACCTCTACCATAATTAGTGATTTGCTGACCAATGAGGAGGCAGTCAGACATGCCACCTTACAAAACAGAGCTGCTATTGACTTTCTTTTACTAGCACATGGGCATGGTTGTGAAGATTTTGAAGGATTGTGTTGTATGAATTTGTCTGATCATTCTGCTTCTATTCATAAACAGCTGCAAAACTTAAGAGATTTAGCTAACCAAATTACAACAGATGAACCATCTTGGTTAGACAATTTGTTTGATGGTTGGAGCTTTGCACCTTGGCTGAAAGAACTTTGTAAGTTAGGCTTGATTGTGTTAGTGGTAATAATTACAATTATGTTAGTGGTACCCTGTGTACTTCAGTGTGTGCAGAGAATGATGAATAAGACAGTTTCTAGCATCTTTGTTGTTCAACAGAACGGGGGAGATGTTGGGAAGGATGAAAGTTTGACAAGAAAGTCTCACAAATATATATGCTTGACAGAAAGATTTTTGAATGTAGAAGCTGAGGAAGGAATAGAGATGGAAGTAAATTTTGATATAGAAGAAAAGAATTGCTGAGCCAGTCTTACTGGATAACCAAGGAGGCAAAGGGTATGTTAGTTAGAAGGGGGTTTTTATGACTTAGAACAAAGGATAAACCCACCTCAAACAAGAAGATGTTTTTACCAAACAGAAAGATAGCACAGGCAAACAAGTCAGCAAATGTTGCAAGTAGAAAAAAGGTCTCAGAATTTTCCACTGCAAGAAAACTGAAAAACAACTTCTAGCTTAAACTGTAATGTACTAACTTTTAGTGATTGGACAATAGTAACATGAATATGGTGATTAGAGTAGTTATGATAGGCTATAGATAAAAGTTAAGGTATAGATTGGTTCTAGTAGAAAAAAGGTCTCAGAATTTTCCACTGCAAGAAAACTGAAAAACAACTTCTAGCTTAAACTGTAATGTACTAACTTTTAGTGATTGGAGAATAGTAACATGAATATGGTAATTATAGTAGTTGTGATAGGCTATAGATAACTTCTGCACAACCCAGTGATCCTGCGAGTGGAAGCCGAGAGTCAGGCACGCAAACGTGATCTACGCAGAATCACCCAGAGAAAACTTTCTGCCAGAATCAGTTTAAGAAGAGAATGGAGTTGTATTATTATTTGCGTGCGTGTATGTTACTTTTAACCTTTTGTTTTTATCTTTGCAGTGAAGCTTTACCTGTAACTCAACCAAAAACAAATATTTAGGTTTCTTTAGCCAAGTCTGCAGGCTCTGACACCATTTGCTTATCTAACACTAGCCCTGATAAACCTTTTTCAACTTGTTTAGTTGGAGTGCCTTTCCCAGAAGGTTTTGATAATGTTACTTTTGAGAAATATTGGCCATATGATGATCACCACATTTCCCCAACTCCTAGCCCAAGACACCAAACTTATATAGATAATTTTAAAGTTGATAAATCTGATCTTCAAGAATTAGAAATTTTAGGCTCATTAACTATGGACACTTGTTATTTGTTTCATTTTTTAGGACAAAATGAGCCACATTTAAATGTTACTCCTTATCACCCAGTTTATAACAATATGACTTCTTGGTGTAATCAAACTAAGCTTCTTATATATGATGAACCTTATGCAGATCGTTTTAACAAACTTACAATTCGATTTCCTAACAGAATTTGGCTTATCTGTGGAGACAGGGCTTGGCAGGGTATTCCCTCAAAACTAGACGGTGGCCCTTGTGCTCTGGGACAACTTACAGTAATTGCTCCCAATATCAAAAAAGCTATGAAAAAGAAAAATAGAAAAATAAGATCTTCCTTAGGGCATCATTATGAGAGCAACTGTGATAGTGAGTTTCATCCTTGGAACTCAGGAAATTCAATTGTTACAAGTATTTTTTTGCCTCAGTTAAGTTCTGCAATTGCATTGAAACAGTTAAACAAATTAGGGTGTTGGCTCAGTAAAGAAGTGAATGCCACCTCTACCATAATTAGTGATTTGCTGACCGATGAGGAGGCAGTCAGACATGCCACCTTACAAAACAGAGCTGCTATTGACTTTCTTTTACTAGCACATGGGCATGGTTGTGAAGATTTTGAAGGATTGTGTTGTATGAATTTGTCTGATCATTCTGCTTCTATTCATAAACAGCTGCAAAACTTAAGAGATTTAGCTAACCAAATTACAACAGATGAACCATCTTGGTTAGACACTTTGTTTGATGGTTGGAGATTTGCACCTTGGCTGAAGGAACTTTGTAAGTTAGGCTTGATTGTGTTAGTGGTGATAATTGCAATTATGTTAGTGGTACACTGTGCACTTCAGTGTGTGCAGAGTGATGAATAAGACAGTTTCTAGCATCTTTTTTGTTCATCAGAACGGGGGAGATGTTGGGAAGGATGAAAGTTTGACAAGAAAATCTCACAGATATGTATGCTTGACAGAAAGATTTTTGAATATAGAAGCTGAGGAAGGAATAGAGATGGAAGCAAGTTTTGATATAGAAGAAAAGAATTGCTGAGCCAGTCTTACTGGATAACCAAGGAGGCAAAGGGTATGTTAGTTAGAAGGGGGTTTTTATGACTTAGAGCAAAGGATAAACCCACCTCAAACAGGAAGATGTTTTTACCAAGCAGAAAGATAGCACAGGAAAACAAGTCAGCAGATGTTGCAAGTAGAAAAAAGGTCTCAGAATTTTCCACTGCAAGAAAACTGAAAAACAACTTCTAGCTTAAACTGTAATGTACTAACTTTTAGCGATTGGAGAATCATAACATGAATATGGTAATTACAGTAGTTATGATAGGCTATAGATAGAAGTTAAGGTATAGATTGGTTCTACTGTATTAAGATGCTCAGGAAAGAAAAGTATATAATGCATTTGTAACCTAAACTAAAGGTCTCCAGGCCTGCCTGCAGCTGGAGCTGACAGATGTAGGCGCAGGCTCTGTCACCCACGACCCTGGACTGCTGTAACCTCTTGGATGTAATAAACTGCATTTTGATGAGCCGCCTGGAGTCCCGCATCTCTCATTACGGCTCTTACAATACCTTTAAATTTGAATCTGTTTTACCCTTAGAGTGTTTTTCTCCCAGTTCTTATCTCAACTCATGAGCCCTTTGGTAATTTTTTTCCCCCTCTGCTCTGCCCAACTATAGCAGAAGAAAGTGAGCTAATGACTTTCATGGGTGCCTGGCATTTGGCCAGTGTCAAACTACGATAACACAACACATAGATGTATGCATTTTCATTAACTACTGTCCCTTGTCCTTTCACAGATAGATATTTATTTCCCATTTCATGGGCTTCCTCCACCCCTCCAGATGTTTAAAAACAGGTCATGACTTGGGGTCCATTCCATCAAGACAGGTGCTCAGGACAGGAGAAGCAGCACACTCGATGGTTTGGTGTCGCAGTTGGGGGAGATGGAGACATGACACGACACTCCGAGGTTCATGAAGCAGAGAGCAATTTATTGGTGTGCACAGCTCTTATATAGACTATTCAAAAGACTCTGTGTTCGAACCTGATTGGCTATGAATGGTTACCACCCAGCTCATTGACCAATAGCTACCTGCTTGCATTCATCGTCAGGGATTGGCTGGCATCTGCTCTCTGTAGCCAAACCCCTGCTCCTTTTATGATGCATACAGTCCAGCTGTATGCTGTCATAGTTCCCCCTTTCTGTTTTAAAATATAAAAGCTGTGTTTATTGTCTCTCTGCAGGGCCCATTGCAGAAAGGACAACAAACATGGTACAAGGACAATGAAATTCTTCACTAAACTCAGCAAGTCTAATCTTTCTAGCTATTGGTGTGTCCCATCAAATTTTTTACTATCACATCCAGGAGCTATCAAAGGTACAATATTGCTGGGTGGCATGCTGCAGGCTAATTACTTACAACTTACAAATTCTGGATATCTCTGCCTGAGACGTGCTCTCTCTGTGCTTTGCTTTCCTGTCACTGTGACCGACAAGACATACTTGTTCATTCAGACACTCCATATCTGCAGATGCTTCAGTAGTGCTGCCTGGTGAAGCAGGGAGTTGCTCCCACCCAGCCGGTGGAGCACAGGCAGCTCCAGCTCAGCAGGGAAGGAGGTGATTTGGACCCTTTGACAACAGCAGTCTCATCTTTCTTAAAGCAGCAAGAAAATGCACAACAAAACCTTCCTTTGGCTTACAAGAAGGACTTGGGTGTTCTGTCACCTCAGGATTGCCTTGGAAATACAGCAGCACAAGCAGTGTTAGGGCAGACTGTAACTGAACTGAGCTCTACAAACATGTTCATTGTGATTGAATGCATTGAAGGAAAAATCCACAAATACTAAAACACTATTGTGGGAATGTGGAGTCAAGAAGTGTTGGGAAGGATGAAAGTTTGACAAGAAAATCTCACAGATATGTATGCTTGACAGAAAGATTTTTGAATATAGAAGCTGAGGAAGGAATAGAAATGAAAGCAAGTTTTGATATAGAAGAAAAGAATTGCTGAGCCAGTCTTACTGGATAACCAAGGAGGCAAAGGGTATGTTAGTTAGAAGGGGGTTTTTATGACTTAGAGCAAAGGATAAACCCACCTCAAACAGGAAGATGTTTTTACCAAGCAGAAAGATAGCACAGGAAAACAAGTCAGCAGATGTTGCAAGTAGAAAAAAGGTCTCAGAATTTTCCACTGCAAGAAAACTGAAAAACAACTTCTAGCTTAAACTGTAATGTACTAACTTTTAGCGATTGGAGAATCATAACATGAATATGGTAATTACAGTAGTTATGATAGGCTATAGATAGAAGTTAAGGTATAGATTGGTTCTACTGTATTAAGATGCTCAGGAAAGAAAAGTATATAATGCATTTGTAACCTAAACTAAAGGTCTCCAGGCCTGCCTGCAGCTGGAGCTGACAGATGTAGGCGCAGGCTCTGTCACCCACGACCCTGGACTGCTGTAACCTCTTGGATGTAATAAACTGCATTTTGATGAGCCGCCTGGAGTCCCGCATCTCTCATTACGGCTCTTACAATACCTTTAAATTTGAATCTGTTTTACCCTTAGAGTGTTTTTCTCCCAGTTCTTATCTCAACTCATGAGCCCTTTGGTAATTTTTTTCCCCCTCTGCTCTGCCCAACTATAGCAGAAGAAAGTGAGCTAATGACTTTCATGGGTGCCTGGCATTTGGCCAGTGTCAAACTACGATAACACAACACATAGATGTATGCATTTTCATTAACTACTGTCCCTTGTCCTTTCACAGATAGATATTTATTTCCCATTTCATGGGCTTCCTCCACCCCTCCAGATGTTTAAAAACAGGTCATGACTTGGGGTCCATTCCATCAAGACAGGTGCTCAGGACAGGAGAAGCAGCACACTCGATGGTTTGGTGTCGCAGTTGGGGGAGATGGAGACATGACACGACACTCCGAGGTTCATGAAGCAGAGAGCAATTTATTGGTGTGCACAGCTCTTATATAGACTATTCAAAAGACTCTGTGTTCGAACCTGATTGGCTATGAATGGTTACCACCCAGCTCATTGACCAATAGCTACCTGCTTGCATTCATCGTCAGGGATTGGCTGGCATCTGCTCTCTGTAGCCAAACCCCTGCTCCTTTTATGATGCATACAGTCCAGCTGTATGCTGTCATAGTTCCCCCTTTCTGTTTTAAAATATAAAAGCTGTGTTTATTGTCTCTCTGCAGGGCCCATTGCAGAAAGGACAACAAACATGGTACAAGGACAATGAAATTCTTCACTAAACTCAGCAAGTCTAATCTTTCTAGCTATTGGTGTGTCCCATCAAATTTTTTACTATCACATCCAGGAGCTATCAAAGGTACAATATTGCTGGGTGGCATGCTGCAGGCTAATTACTTACAACTTACAACTTGAACATTACAAACAAACCAACTTAAAAACTATCAGAGGTAACATTTAAAACTATCAGAGGCAGCATATCCTTTTGCTAGTAGTGTCCTTAAAGTGTCCGACTCTTGAGGTCCAGGTGAAATCACAGGTGAGTTGTCATTCCAAAGGTCTCAGATTTCCATCCAGTTGGTGCAGGGAGTTGTTTTGGTCACTGTTCTATGGCATCTGCTGAGGGGCTGTCAGGGAGGCATTGTTGGTTGTGGTCCAGAGCAGAGCGTAGAGCAGGTTGCCCACACCAAGCAGGTACCCATCAAATACTGGCATCTGTAGAAATACATGCATACCCTCGCCTCCAAGTGACAAAGTCCCAAGGGCCTTCCCATTTGTTTGTAATGAGGTCCCGTACCAATACTTTAGGTTTAGGTAACTGGACATCACTAGAGGACTGTAGTGACAAGAAATGATTTAAGATGTCAGGGTTTTGGGAGTTTTGTGATATTGTTAGATGGTTTAAAGTGTACAGAGATTTGGCCACCCTACTCTGCGGGGTCTCACCAGACATCCCCCTTTTCTGTTTTTCAAGAACACGCTTTCAAGTGCCATGTGCATGTTCAACAATTGCTTGTCCTGTAGGGGAATGAGGATATGATACACCTCAGAGCTGTATAAACTGTTGAGTATTCTGTGATATGTATGCAGGACCATTATCAGTTTTTATAGTGTGAGGGACGCCTAGGGCAGCAAAGGCTAGTCGCCAATATGTGATGGCATCACGGCTTCTTTCCCCAGTGTGAACTGAGGCCCATATGACAGATGAAAAATGTCTATTGAAACATGAACATATTTTAAATTACTAAATTCCAAAATATGTGTGACATCTGTTTGCCAAACTTGTAAGGCCCGCAGACCACGGGGGTTAACTCCCATCTGCAGTGGTGAAGTGTGCCCTTGATAATCAGCACAAATGTTAACAATATTGCGTGCCTCAGTATTTGCTAACAAGAATTATTGTTGTAGAGCTCAAACACCTTGATGGAAAAAGGCATGTGATGCTCTCGCTTTTACTAGCATATCTCATTGTGGTGCTGTCCAGACAGGGCTAGTTAGCCAATCAGCCCAGGCATCACCTTCTGCAATAAATCCTGGCAAGTTTGTATGACTACGAATATGCAAAATGTAGTAAGGACATGTTCTGGCTTGGATTGTGTGCCATAAAGTTTTTAGCAATTCAAATAATGCAGCATTGTCAATTTCTTTTAGCAGTGCTTGGTCCAATTTTGTGTGATGTCTGTAACATAAGCGGAATCAGTCACAATATTTAAAGAAACATGAGGAAAATGTTGAAAAGCCATGGTTATAGCACGTAATTCAAGTAGCTGAGATGATCCACTATCGTGACCTTCTAGTGTCTGCCAACTGTTATCATCTTTTCAGGTCACGATGGCTTTTCCTGTTTTTCCAGACCCATCAGTGAAAACTGTGAGACCTTTCAGGGGTGTGCAGTGGTTTAGTGGTTTCAGGGATAACACAGTGGTCTCACTTAATCGCAACAATCTGTGGCTGGGTAAGTGATAGGTACTTGTCACTGTTGACCTTGTTTCAGAGAGATGAGACACACTCTTTCAAGGAGTGAAAAAAGCTAGCACTTTCTTTCATACATTCCTCTATATAGAGTTTTATAAACCCTCCTGTGTCTATCTCTTATTGGTTGGTAGCAAGCTGTTACCCCGTAGTAATCGGTCAGTCTTGGACAAGGTGTCTATGTGCAAGAAAGGGTTGTTTGTAAGATATTGTTTTCATTCTTAAATCTGAGACCGTTGGGATTGTTGAAACAGGTGCAGGAAAATAGTCCTAATCTGTAGAATTCATTTGCAGGGAAACAAGTTGTTTTTCACTGTTGCAGGTTTCTGTTTTCATGAAGAGCTGTTAGCTTTCCCACGGCTATGTTGAACTAGGATTCAGTTTGCGAGGCTTTATACAGGCCTGCTGTTTGCCACCACAGGTAATTTGCCCTGTATAGTTTTGCAAAGCACTTTGTAGTGGTGTGCTATTTGCAAAGCACCATTCAAAATATTCCTGTTGTACTGGTATAACAATTTTTGAGGGGTCTCTGGCATTTAGCTGCAAACACCTTAAATGACATTTGATAATTAATTGGGCAATTAATTAAAAAAATAGTAGGTGCTGTCTTTTTAGATTGGTGGGGCAAAAAGATCCATTCTAGAATATGTAGTGGGTCAGACCACTGTGTGTCCCACTGACCAATAATTTCTGTAGGATGCAAATTTACACCGACAATAAACACTGTAATACAAACTTCAGGACATATCCAGTAAACCTGTCTGTTCATCATGGCCTGCTCTACTGATTCAAGAGCGGTTTTTGCCTCTTGAGTTAATTCTCTCAGAGAGGTTAACTCAGGGTCACCTTTGAGAATATTGAACAATGGTGATAACTGTGGAGTGGTTAACCCTAAATAGGGTCTTACCCAGTTTATGATACCCAAAAGTTTTTGTACGTTATTCAAGGTTTGAATTTTGGTTGAAAATTGAATTGTTTGCAGCTGTATTGTTTGAGCGAATATTTTAACTCCCAGGTACTTCCATAGCGGTTGCTGCTGTACCTTTTCTGGTGTGACTTACAGCCCAAACTCTTGTAGAGTTTGCATCAATTTTGGCTGACTCTGCACAAGGTCTTCTTTGGTTTGGGTTGCTATCAATATATCATCCATATAATGGTAACAGTATGCTCCTGGGAATTGCTCCTTCACTATGGAGAGTGCCTGTGCAACATACCATTAGCAGATCGTTGGGCTATTTTTCATACCCTGTGGCAATACTTTTCATTGGTATCGCTCAACCGGTGCTGCATTATTGATGGAAGGCACTGTGAATGCAAACTTTGGGATATCATCAGAGTGCAAAGGAATAGTAAAAAACCAGTTTTTTAAATCAACAATCAAAATGTCCCAGTTAGCAGGTATCATGGTAGGAGATGGCATTTCAGGCTGTAAAGCACCCATACTTTCCATACCTGCATTAATTTTCCTTAGGCCACAGAGTAATCTCCATTTACCTGACTTCTATTTAATTACGAACACAGGAGTGTTCCAGGGACTTGTTGATGGCTCAATATATCCTTGATCTAATTGTTCCTGAACTAGGAATTTAAGGGCATTTAATCTTTCCTTTTCAAGGGGCTACTGAGGAACCCACACAGGTTGCTCAGTAAGACACTTAACGCTAATGTAGGGTGCTTTATGCCCTTCAGCACAGTGGCCCCGTTAAAAAAATCCATTCCTACCCGAACTCCTCATGCTGACAAAACATCCCTTCCCCACAAGTTGAGTGGCGCAGCAGTGACATAGGGATGGATTGTGGCTGTCTGTCCCTCTGGATTCTTGACTAACTGGTTTACTGCTTAAGTAACTCTGTGTGGTGCCACCAAGGCCAGCAACAGCAGACCTCACAGCTGTGGTAGGCCAGAATTGGGGCCATGTGTTAGCATATATGATGGTGACATCTGCTCTTGTGTCAATCATCCCACTAACTTTAGTGTGGGACAGAGTTGCCCGAGGCATTGTAAGTATACAAACCATGTTTGGTCTCCAATTGGAAACAACCTGAGTCCAGTACGCTTGAGGCTCTCCCATCAATCTGAAGCCTCCGTCTCCTTGAAGCTTTTAATCTGTTTTGGGAACACAAGACTTAAAAGGAATGAGTTGGGCAATACGAGTTTTAGCTGGGATAGTCATAGGAGGGGTAGGAGTTGATGCCATGGCACAAATCTGTCCCATGTAGTCAGCATCTATAACACCTGGATGAACAAAAATGCCTTGTAACATTGCACTTGACCGTCCTAATAATAGTGCACTCAGTCCTTTCCCTATAGGCCCATGGGCCTCAAGGGAGACTTTATGCACTTTTAATGAGTCTATAGCTATTGCATTGTCGGTGGAAACATCCATTCCAGCTGAGCCTCTTGTTCTCCCTGTGAGCTGTTCACATAGGCTTGGGCTGGGAGACGGGAAGGTGCCCTTCCCTTGTGTGCTCAGGTTCCAGTTTCCCTGGTTGCTAAGAGATTGTCCATTAATGTGGAATTAGGATCTATAGTCCTTGGCAAAATGACCAGGTCTTCCGCATCGGTGACAGTTTGCTACTATAGGCCCAGTCCCTTGTTTTTGGCATGACCCTGATGAGTTGGACTTGTGGGGAGAACTTACTTTCGTGTGGCCTTGTTGCCCCTTTTCTGTAAGGTTGGCATGATGCCTTTACAGCAGCTGCAAGAGAATTGGCTAATAAGTCCATGCTGTATGATGCAGTTCCAACCTTAGCACATGCATTAATAACTTACTCTAAAGATGGATTTTCTCTGGGTAATAAATCTATAGCTTTTCTGCAGTCCTCGTTTGCATTATCCTGTGACAATTGTAATATTAAGTGATTCCATGCATCACTGTTTGCTATTTGCTTTTCCATAGCACCTTGTAAACATTCTATGAATTGCATATATAATTTCTTGGGGCTTTGTTTTATGCTTGAGTAACTTTGGGTTGGAACAGACATGCTTGCAATTTTCATCAGGGCTTGCATTCCTAAGTCTCTTGCCTGAGCTAGTATTGAGGGATTTAAACGTGCTTGCACTTGTGGGCTTTCAATATGGGGCAGTCCTATGAGTTGATAAATCCCTGCCCCAATGCATGGGTCCTGCTGTGAAACCTCTGAGTTTCACAGTCCCTGCTCCTCTACATAACATCTCCAGGTGGATTCAAACATCATATATTGCACTGGAGTACAGAGTAATTTAGTGATTTGGTTCATGTCAAAAGGAGTTAATTCACTGGCAGTTAAAAACCAAAGCATATTTGCATCTGCAGGAGACCCCAGTCCATGTTTAGTAGCCAGTTGGCATAGCTCGGAGAGGACTTGCAAATTAAAATGTATATGTCTATCAGATGCACTCCCATTACCTTGCAGAACTGGGAATGCTACAATTGTCCCGCCCCCCTGCTGCCAGTCCTCCGATGATAGCAAAGGCATGGGCACAGCAATTCGGTCAGCCCTCTCTATATCCCTACTTGCAACCGTCATCCATCTTACCTCCTTCCAGAAGCTAACTGGATCATGTGCGAGGATGGTATCCAACAGAAGCGGGGATGGAGCCGGTACTGGCAGTGCAGTGGAGGCTTCCTCTCGGGGGTCAGCAGAAGGGCTGGAGCTCAGGTTCCCTCTGTGGGGGTCTCACATATCCATCAGCGATATGGCTCCCTCAGGCTGTTCAAGCCTTGGTTGCAGGTGTGGTGGGGTACGGTGCAGTGCGGCAGCAGGCTCTGAGAGCACACTGCAGGTACTTCTGGGTTCGGGAGCCACTCGACTTCCAGGTTCCAGCACACTTTCTGGGTTCTGGCACACTTCCAGGTTTCAGCACTGTTCCAGGGGGCGTGGCACCACTGCAGGTGGGTGTGTCAAGCGAAGGCCAGGCTCCAGGACTGAACCAATCAGCTGGAGGTGGAGGTGGGCTGAGCGCTTCAATAGTAACGGCGCATGGAAGAAATGGTGAATGGGTCCTGTAGGCACAGTGAGGATGACCCCGGACGCCGTGTGGCTGGCTCCCGCCACTGTGTAAGTGCTGCATGGGCTTTTGGCACTTGCAGGGGGGCAGCCACTGCGCGGGCTGTGCAGACGCCTCTGACGCCTGTGGTGGTGGGGGCTTCGGCTCTGATATTGTTGAGCACCGGTACTGCGGAGCTGGGGAGCCTGAATAACGGTCACTCCCCCCGCATGCCCGGCGCGGCATCCCATCCCCTGTGGGCTGCCCCCCGCGCTCCGCCATCTTGGGATGTTTCGGTGGGCTGCACTCGTGGCATGCAGGCTTCACCATCTTGAGCGGGCGGCTCCTGCACCATGTGAGGTCTGCCATCTTGGGGGACCGGTGTCCACAGCATGTGGTGTCGACCATCTTGGGGTTTTTTGCATGCTCACACCACATGCTCTCCGCCATCTTGAGTGACCAGCACTGGCGTCTTAGCAACCACTTTTGCATTTCTCTTGGCTTTTATAAATTTTGACGTATCCATTAACACCCTCCAGGTAGTTAAAACACTTACAGCAATTTTGTCGCCTCTAGAGGCAGAGCCAAAATCAATTGCCCAATTTGTTCCCAGGTTTTAACACTAAAGGCAGCATCTGTGTTGATTTATACACCTTGGCTCTTGCAAAACTGTAATAAATTTTCTAGAGCCTCTTCATCATGCTCAACCCCTCATTTTACTTAAGATCTGAGTCCAAATATTCACTATAGTTTGGTTCTCTGCAGAAATTGTAGTATCCATTGTACCCAGCAGTACCTCACCCTTTTATGTCCTCTTCTAGATGGTCACAGCTCCTCGGCTGTCGGTAGCTCCTTTGGCTACCTCCTGCACACAGCATTCCAGGCTATAGCTCTCTGGCTGTAGGCAGCTCTCCAGCTGCATTCCTTAACAGCTCTCCTTTGTTTTCTTGTGGCTTAATTAACATCCTCAAGTCGGGGTGAACCATATGTCAGTCGGGGGAGATGGAGACATGACACAACACTCCAAGGTTCATGAAGCAGAGAGCAATTTATTGGTGTGCACAGCTCTTATATAGCCTATTCAAAAGACTCTGTGTTTGAACCTGATTGGCTATGAATGGTTACCACCCAGCTCATTGAACAATAGCTACCTGATTACATTCATCGTCAGGGATTGGCTGGCATCTGCTCTCTGTAGCCAAACCCCTGCTCCTTTTATGATGCATACAGTCCAGCTGTATGCTGTCATAGTTCAGCACCAAGACCAGACCTGCCTGGGCCATTGTCACACTCTCCCTACTCCTTATAAAATTGACTCTTCATTGCCTCATGTCACTCTGGCTACTTCTTGCAAGAGACAATTTACACACAGAATATTTTTCACCCAAGGTTAAATCTTCTTGAGGCACACACCAGGTCCCCCCATCCTTCTGTGTTACCCACCAAGTACACCCAGGTCCTTCAGCAAAGACAGTACCACAAATGGGTTTGCCTTTTCCCATGGGAGGAGAAATCCACACCAACTTGCCCAGCCACTTCCCTGTGTGTAGTATGGGGACCTTATCTCCTCCCACAGCATGTAGTGGTTTTGTTTGGGCAGGATCAGCGCAGTGAGCACATCTTCTGGTGTTAACCAGACAAGTGGCTTCTGCTAAATTTGCATCCCAATGCTTCCATGCCCCATTGCCTAACCCGCTTAACAGTCATCAGCAGTCCATCATACCTCTCAATCTTTGCAGAGGCCTGTGGGTAATAGGGGATGTGATATATCCACACAATGTGTGTTTCTTTGCCTAAGAATTTATGAGGTTCTTTCAAAAATGAGCATCATTGCCTGATTCCATTCTTTCTGGGGTACCATGTCATGAGAAAATGTGTCTCTCAAAGCCTAAGATGGTGTTTTCAGCAGGAGCATGGTGTAAAGTATTAATGGTATTGAAGAGCTTACACAAGGATGAACAAGGAAGGAGGAAGCCTGCATTCTAAACCCATCAACATCAGTCCTGGGTAGGGAGTGGGAAAGGTATTCCCTCATCATCCCCAGAAAATAGCTCCCCCAGCACAACAAAGCCCTGGGGCAGTCAATTCAGGCTTACTGGACACCCTGCCACATGGAAGCAAACTGTGGTCTGCACTCTGCTGCCAAAGAAATTGAGAAAAATGCATTGACAATGCCAAGTGCAGCACACCACCTGGCTGCCTTTGACTCCAGTTCATATTGGAGCTCTAACATGTGCGGTACAGGAGCACTCCGTGGGAGTGTTACTTCATTCAGGCCACGATGGTCTACTGTTAACCTCCACCCTCCATCAGACTTTTGCACTGGCCACATGGGACAACTAAAAGGTGAGTGAGTCTTGCTGATCACTCCTTGGCTCTCCTTATTCACTTTTTATTTGACACTTCTGGAGGGCAATTACTGTAGTCATTGTTGTTTGGGTCCCTATCTCAGCCATAGTGTCCTCAAATGCACTTTGGGTCCCTGCCTCAGCCACACTCCTCTGACAGTACTGAACTGCGGCTCAATGGGCATAGGCCAGGCACCTGTACAGGGTGAGAAACTGCTGGGTTTTTCATCAGGGTAGGTAAGGCACCCTTCTATCAGGTGACGCGTCCGTTTGCCTGGGCTCATTGCCTGTTTAGGTGTAATGTCCCAGGCAAGGGGAGGTGATAACCACTCTAGGAACCTGCCCAAATCCTTCGACACACACTGCCATCCAGGGACCAGCCGCTTCAGGGCACATTTCAATATCTCCTCACCTACGGTTCGTTTTGTCTTACAGCAGGATGACACCGGATTCCACAAACCCCATAGCAGCCAACAGTATTAGTTAATAGTATTAATAGTATTCAACAGCTTACATGAGGAAGAACAAGGAACACGGGAGCCTGCATTCTAAAACAATACACATCAATCCCAGATAGGGAGAGGGAGAGGGATTCCCTCATTGCCCCCCGAAAATAGCTCCTCCAGCACAACAAAGCCACCAATGTCACAGCAAAGCGCAGAGCCACTGTTTGTATTAGCATGTTCCCAAACTGAACAAAACAAAGAGATAAGCAGCGTACCCGACCAACTCCATGTCCCTGCACAGGAGCTTGCTACTCAGGAATTGCTATTACTATACCATGCAAGATATATAACTGCCATTGTCTCGGCCCATGCTGGGCACCAAAATGACTGGTGAGTTGACCATGTCTGGATGCCAGGTGCCCACTGAGCTGCTCAATCACTCCCCCTTCTCAGCTGGACAAGGAAGGGAAAATAAGATGAAAAACAACTCAGAGGTTGAGATGAGGCGGCTGACTAAAGCAAAAGCGAAATTCATGCACAAACAAGCAGAGGGAACCCCTTCCCATATTTATTGTTTCATTACAATCAGCAAGCACTGCCTGCCCACTTCCTGGGAAGCAGGGCTTTATTGCACGTAGGAGTTGCTCCAAGAGGCAAACATTTTAAATAAGAAATGGCCTTGCTTCCTCCTCCTATTTTTGCCTTTTATATCTGAACTGATATCATATGGTATGGAATAATATCTGGCTAATTTGGGTCAGCTGTCCTGGTTGTGACTCCTCCTAAGATCTTGCCCACCACCCACAGCCTGATGATGCTGGGGCTGAACGTATGAGAGACAGCGCCGATGTTGTGTCAGTACTGCATAGCGGTAGCCAAAACACTGGTGTGTTATCAACACCTTTCTAGCTACCAATGCAAAGCACGGCACTGTGTGAGCTCCTGTAGGGAAACGAACTCCATCTCATCCACACCTAATGCAACATTATGGGTGCCTGATTCTCAGCTTTGATTATCCTTTGCTGCTGAAATTCCAGTTATAGAAGATGGAATGGTACCTGCCCTTCAGTCAGATCAACATTCAGTCATAAAACTTCGCCAAAAAAGGTTCAGGATTGACATGGCCAGTCTTAATTATTGTCGTTTTACTGTTCACATCCTCAAGGCATTGCCTTCCCTAAAGCCCTGTCTTAGTCACATTTAGCCAGAGAAACCTTACATCTCCTCCATGACCTCTCTATAGCTGGTCCTGGGTTTCCAGCATGCACACGCACACACACACACACACACAGAGCACCCAACAGGCTCTGCCTGTATTCATCCCTTTGTGTGCACGAGTTCCAATTCTTTGCCCGTTGTATTACCAAGTGAGAAAAAATGGAGACTAGATCCTTTTTCTCACAAGAACCTCTTATTGCTCAGAAAGAAGGCTTTTTCCATTGAAACTTCCCCCTCTCAAAGTGACTGGAATCCCAGATATCACCAGACTTTCCTAACTCCAAAATTTCCCGTTTCTAAAATCTCCAAACCACCAACCCCCTTCTACATGGAAGAATATGCCTTTTAGGCTTTCTGATGCCAGACCTTGGCTGGCTGCCAAGGGCCCAACTATCTATTCTCTTTCCTCCCCTCCTCAATGGGCCAGGAGAAAATAAGATGAAAAAATTCCTTCAGGACTGTCCTGGGGTGACTTTATGATGCTGGTATCCCCATCATCTGTTTTTTTGCCCAGAAATGGGTCCTGTGGCTTTAAGCTAGGCTTAGAGAGACAGAGAGGGAGAAGCGGGGGGAGAAGCAGCACGCAGTTTGTCTGCAGAGGCTTCACTTTACTCCCTTGGAATTCCTCTCTCAGGGACTGTGCTGCCTAACACGGACAGCAAGAGAGAGATAAGGCTCTCAAATGGTCTCTGAGTTCTCGGCTTTTGCAGAGAGAGAGAGAGAGAGAAGGAGTTTTTCTTTGTTTTTTTCACTGGTTTTCCTCATTATCTACGGCAAGAAAGGTTTTCCCTGTACTGTGACTTCTTCTTCTGGGACTATTCAGCTTCTCTCCAGTCCAGGACATCAGGAGAATTGCCCAGGGCCCCCCCAAGTTGCACACTGGGCCTGGCATACCAGGCCTGAGCCCCGGAGAGACCAGACTGAGCCACACCGACAGAAGGACTCTTTGTGAATTTGGGATCTCTTCAGAACAGGAAGAGGTTCCATTGTTTAATATTACTCATTTTTCCATGCTTGTGAGTACTTTGCTTGTTAAAGAAACAGCTTTTTCCCTTTTCTCAAAGGAGATTTTCTTCTGAAGCAGGAGGGGCCACTGAAATTTGCTTTTCTAGAGGAGACCCCTTTGGAGGTTTCCTCCCAAAATTTGCCCTAAACCAGGACAAGGACATAGTCACCTGACAGATCTAAGGGCAGGAGGGAAGCACCTGCCCCATACAGCATTTGGCACTTTCTTAAATATGCTTACACAGGGGTGCCACCAGCTTTGCTGAGTTGCTCAGCTTTGGCTCTCAGGGAGTCTGGTGCCTAGCTGGCAGAAACTAAGCTGTGTCAAGCGCAGGGCAGACCCAGGCCTCTTCTCACAGAGGTCACCTCTGGAGTGCTGTGTTCAGTTCTGGTCCCCAGGATTCAAAAAAGAGATGCAGATTGGAGAGGGTCCCAAGGAGGACAATGAAGATTATCAAAGGGCTGGAGAACGTGAGGAAAGCCTGAAGGAGCTGGGTCATTTCCCCCTTGGATAAGAGAAGGCTCAAGAAGAACAATATCACAGTATTTTGGCTCTCAAAATGCAGCTACAAAGGGGACAGAGGCTCTCTATTCACAAGCCACATATAGAAGACTCAATGGGAGGTTATTCCTTATTCTTTTTTATCCTTATTCTTTCCTCCTTTTCCCCCCTCCAGCCTCGACATGGATGTTGGAGTTGATTTTGGTTTAAATTTTAGTTTGTTTTTTCTCTGTGTGCTTTACCTCTTTAGTAGTAGTAAAATGAACCTTGGAAATGAACTTTGATGAGCTTTTACTTTTATATGAAACCTGCTTTGGATGATACCTTGCCAGTGATTCTTTACACAACCTAAAACACCCATTCGCACTAATTGGTGTAGTCGGCAGGATGGCAAGTGATAGCACTGACTATATACAGAAGCATGGAATAAGCCCAAGTCCTACGTTCTCAGACAAATGGGCTCGGGACGATCGTCAAGCCGTGGAGGAACATCAAAAAGCAGCGAGGGGCTGCATGAAGACTAGCAATGAGAAAGGAATTAGTTGCAATAGGTTAGGAAGCTGCCTATGCTCAGGGGGAACCTTCTCACAGTATTCCAGTAATTGAAGGGAGGGTACAAAGAGGACAGAGGCTCTCTCTTCACAAGAAGTCACATGGAGAAGACCAGGGACAAGGGGCACAAGTTGCACCAGTCCCCATTGCTGGAGGTTTTAAGATCTGATTGGACAGGGTGCTAAATAATCTCACCTAGGTTCCCTTCCCCACAAAAGGCTGCAACAGATGATCTTTCGAGGTCCTTTCACACCTGGGCTGGTCTAGGATACTACAATTCTCCAGTGGATCTGGGTTTTATAACCCTTGGCTCTCTCCTGTTTGGAGCTAAGTATCCACAACCTTGCCTGCGAGGTGTGACATAAAATTCCACCAGGTGCCAGAGACTTCTAAAGCCTATGGCAATCACCCATTCTCTCAGAATATATAAACAATACCTGGCTTCTCCAAAATTCCCCTGCCCCCTCGAAGCGGGAGTGTCTTCTAGATACCTTAGGGAGTTTACACAGACAGAACCATAGACCTTACACACCTCAGTCATTCAGTATGCAAACACTGCACCAGTGCAGTTTCCATCTACTTCAGGTAAATAATTTCTATCTCCTCCCACGGGATGACTAAAGAAAGTCGTCTGTGGGTTACTCATACACCCGGGTCACCAAACTTACCCAATCGCTATGGATTACTGAAGAGATGAAGATGCCTTTCAGTGGGTGGGGAGCCTTCCCATTCTGAGGAGGCTGTAATCTGATCTTAAGACTCCTCCCATGGGACACCTGATAAAACCCCATCGCCCTGGGTCTGCCCTCTCTGCTCGGGCTACCGGGCCTCCGCCTCCTGCTCACCCCCGGCACGGGAAGGGGGGGGGGAAAGGAAATGCACTCTCGTGCTAACCAACAAAGACAGCTGTCTCACGTCTTTTCCCTGCCATCGCTTGTGGCCTCCCTGGACACAATGGTCAGTGCTGCCACATGCTGCTACAAGTGGGGGCCTCACATTGTCTCAGTAACATAGGGTTCAAGGGCAATGAAGGACAGCCCAACTTTCCCATGTCCACCTCCCTCTTTCAATAGCTGTTAAAGCAAGTTGAAGTTTGCGGAGTCATTGGAATGTAGTTTTGGTTTGGGCTTGGGATGGAGGTAACTTTCCTCATAGCAGCCCTCAGAGTGTTCTGTGGTGCAGTTGTAGCTAGAAGGGTGTTGATAACACACCAGTGTTTCAGCTACCGTGGAACACTGGTCCCACAGCATGGAAGCTGTCACCCCAACTACCCCCACTCACACAGGCTTGTAACCTGGGGGTGGGCAAGAGGTTGGAAGAGGACTGAGCCAGGATAGGTGATGCAAACTGACAAAAGAGAGATTCCACTGTGCTATGGAAGAACCATAGGTGCCAGTCAGGCCCAGTGTTTTGTCCTACCATATCCCACCTCACCAGAAAATGGATATCACAGGTCTTATCACACAGCCATTGATAAAGCACTCCAACAGGAGGGAGATGCTTCCAACACAGTGCACCATGGTGGAACCACCCTTGGAAAACATGCATGTAGCCTCACACACAACATCTTCTACAGTTTTAGCAGCAGCCTACACGGCCTTTCTGTACACTGGCGTACCACTGCCAAAGAGCTAAGACTTTGCTTCCTACAAGACGCAGGAGAGACTGCTAAGCGCTTCCAGCTTCACGCAAACAGGCCAATCACTATCTGTCTCTGAAATGCTGTTATCTGGCTGAAACATTCCACATACTTGCATTCCAGGGAGACACCGTTTGAACTTGCAGAACTACTTCCCCTCAGTAAGACGCCCAAGACGGAGGTGATATCCCCATGACAAATCTTTATTGTGCAACCGCTGCTCAAAGCTTTTATTACCTTCCACAGACACACGGCAAAAAAAAATTACACATCAGAAGCTGCTAGATTGATGGGCAACAGATGAAATCCATTCAGTGGCGATTTGTACACGTGCAGCAACTCCTGAGGTGCCAAAATCTTAGCCAGGTGGCATAAATAATAAAAAGAAAAAGGAACACATAAAGAGGGCAGAGGGCAGGAAGGGAAGGAACGAGAGCAGAGAACCACCCAGAGAAAGCAGCTAGCCAGTTCCTCTCAATTCAACCATTGCATGTCAAATTAATGGACGTCTGACCACCAGGCCAAAAAAGTAACCTTTGCCTGATTAAGGGTCATTTAAGTATTAAAACGCACACTCATGCATATGCTAATAAGCTTACTGAAGTACATGCTACCACCACATATCTATCACTCAGCTCTCCGCTTAGATCATACTATATGTAAGGAGGAGAAGATTGGGCTGTATACAAGGAGGGTAGAAATTTCAGCTAGTGTTGGATGTTGGGATTTTTCTTTTTTTTTCTTTCTCTTGCAGAATTTCTTCCCTGAGTTGCTAGGAAAAAATGACTACCAATACTTAAGGAATGAAAATATGTAGCTGGGTGTCTCAACATTCCATTGAAATGGCCCTGGCTGGGGGTAGGTTGCAAGTAATAATGGGTGAAAATTGTGAGTGGGTGTCCTAGGGTGACTTTATGATTCTGGTATCCCCATTCGTCTGTTTAGCCCAAAAATAACTTTTGCACCTTTAAGACTATTTCTAAACCCAAAGAGGGGAAAATAAAACTGCCCAATTTTTTTTGAGAAAGTACACTCACTCCTCCACATTCCTAGTCCTGGACTGTGTTGTCTGCAAATGTACAGATGTCGAGACAGGGCTCTCCTTTCTTTTTAGTTAGTTTTTAACTAACTGAAGGAAAGAAGTTCCCTAGACTGTAGTTTTTCTTTTTCTTTGGCCCTCTTTAAACCTACTCTAAACTAAACACCCAAAAGAACACCAACCGCTCACACTTGTAGCCCACCGGGCTGGGCCTGGGCTGCAGCATTTCTAATTCCAAAAAAACTAATAAAAGACTGAGTAAACTGAGCTGCAACCTACAAAAGAGACTTTCTAAGTTTGCCATCTCTTTTAGAGCAGCAAGAAGTTTTATTGTTTAATATTATTCATTTTTTATGCTAGTAAATGCTTTACCTATTAAATAAACTGTTTATGAAAACAGAGTTCACTCCTTAGAATGAAACACCCCCCCCCCCCCCCAGCAGTTAGTAACATTCAGTTCTTTGCTGATCCTTTCTCCCAGATCTACAAGTAAATTCTTCCCTAAACTTGGGATTTCTATCTCAGCTTCTATTTGTTGTTTGAGCTTTTCATAGAAATTTCTGTGTGGAGTTGGCTCTGGCCTTTTTATAAACACTTTACCAAATAAGGTGTCTCCTATTGGTGTTTTCAGAATATTTTGCATCAGTTGCAGGGGGTTTGGGGATACAAATTGTTCTTTCAATAAGTGTCCTTGAATTCCACCCCCGAGAGCTCTTTCAAAACAAACCCATTTGTCCCCTTTTGGGCATACACTCCCTTGTCTTGTACTGCTCTGTCCTAGGTTTTCTGCAACCCAGAATGTTTGCTCTGCATGTGTGTAGGTGTCTAATTTGGATGAGTCATAACAGTGTGGGTCAACAAGGGTGTGAGTAGTAAAAAGACAACCTATATAAAGCGACTGATAGTATTTGTGACATGTATTTTTGAGATCCCCAAGGGGGAGAAGACTAACCAGGAGTATTAGGAGCCCAGTATAACATGTACCCCCACCTTCTATGCCTGATGGGATTGCTGCCCACAGCATGCAAATATGATCTTCTTGGTGGTGAGTACAGTGGTTAATCTGGTTTTGCCTCTTTATTTCCTTGTCACAGAATTACCTATGTCACCTGGTTTTCTTATATTGTGGTTCTCTGTAGTTTCTTAAATAGCCAGCCCTTATTGAGTTCGCTCTTGGAATAGGGTCTTATTATCTCCCCATCATATGGAGTAGTTGCCTGCATTCAAAATATGGTCCCTGTTTTTGATTTACTACAGCTTCCCACTCAGCTTCTAATAGCTCATGAGTATCAGGGAGCATCCATTCAACTCCTCAACAAAGCGTTAGAATTGGTACTTGCCCTTGATTAGTGTTGGAGCTTTTCCCTTTATCTTGACAAATTTTGCAACACGCTTGCCGCCTGGGCGAGCTACAACGCCAGAGCTGACCGCAATTTTCACACTGACAGTGTACCCAACTTGAGTGTCTCATTCCAGGGTGCTTTAAGTAGGGTATGTGATCAGGAATATCTCAGCAGAGAGGGCTAATGGTTGTTCTTTCTGCACGTCACAGGCAAAAGCAAAAACTCTAGGATTATTTATGGACCTGGTGTTTGTTAATCTGTATATACCTGATCCCCCTGATTGGGAAGGTAGTAAACCACCGCCCCAGAGTTTGGAAAGCTTCTGGCCTTTGCGAATACAAAAGAATTGATAAAGCCCTGTGGGGAACTCCCTCCCAGTCTGGATTGATGCGTGGTTGCTCGTGGTTTACTTGCCACATTGAGCTTGTGTGTTCTGTTTTAAAGTAATTGTCAGTCCTTCTGTGGAAGTGACCATTTTCCAGTCACAGGGTTCTCTTACTGGTCATTTTATCCTGCTAGCGTGAGTCTATCCTCATTCTGCAGTTCGTACAGTTGATTCGGTGGTTAGCAGCACCTGAAAAGGACTTTCCCAGTCGGGGGTTAAAGGTTGGTCTTTCCATGATTTAACCATTACCCAGTCCCCAGAATTAACACTATGAATTTTGAAATCTATGGTAGCAGTCTGAGGGATTCTTCCCTTTTCTTGGAGTTCCTCTAAAGTTTGTGCTATGGACAGGACATATTTCCTGACACTGTCCTCCCCTTCTTCATAAGTGGCTATACTATCAGGCAAAATCAAAAAAGGTAAAGTAAACATCATTTCATAAGGTGAAACTTTTAAGTCTGATCTAGGCTGTGTTCTAATTCTTAACAAGGCTAGGGGTAGGCACTTGATTAATGACATTTGGATTTCAATCATAAGCTTTGTTAGACTTCTCTTGAGAGTTTGATTCATCCTTTCAACCCACCCCAAACTCTGTAGATGCCATGGAGTGTGTTATTCCAACTTTATACCTAAAGCTTGGACTACTTGCTGTAGTATTTTTGAGGTGAAATGTGTCCCTCAATCTGAGTTGATGTGACTTATTATTCCATACTGGGGAATGATTAGTTCTAGAAGAGGCTTTCATACCACATTGGCAGTTTCTTTAACTACTGGCACTGCCTCTACCCAATGGGTTAAATGATTTACTATTACCAACAAAAATTTCCACCGTTGCACCTGGAGGAGTTCAGTGAAATCTACTTGGATGTTTTAAAAAGGTCGTAAGGCTAATTCTTGCCCTCCTTGACAGGCTTTCCTCATGACTTTTTTTGTTTACTTTTTGGCATATTGCACATTTTTCAGTTATTTCTTTGGCTATTCCATAAATTCCTATGCAACCCCAGTTTCTCAGGAACTGATTACTCAGCACTTGGGTACCCCAGTGAGTTTTACCATGCATGGGTTTTAATATTTTCCTGGCCAATAGTTTATTTAATCACTGCCTCCCATCAGATAACATCCACTTCCCTTCATTGTTCTTTTTTGCTCCTATTCTAAGGAGATCCTCGGTTTCACTGAATACTGGTATATCCTGAATTTCTCCAGTAGGGGTCAGTATCATCATCACATTCTCTTCACTGGACTCAGCTGCATTTTTAGCTTCTAAGTAAGCTAAATTATTCCCTCTTATTTGTAAGGTGGTCCCTTTCTGATGCCCCTGAATATGCACAACAGCAATTTCCTCTGGCAACTGTAAGGCCTCTAAAACATCTGAGTCTTTCATTAATTAATCCTTTCCCTTTTGAATTTAACAGTCTTCTTTCTTCCCAGATTTTCCCAAACATATGCACCACCCCGAAGGTGTACTTAGAGTCAGTATATAAAGTCCCCCTCTCTTGTGTCAATATTTCAAGGGCTTGTTTCAAGGTGTACAATTCACGTGCTTGAGCTGACCAACTAGGGGGTAACCTTCTCTTTTCTATGATCACTAACTATTGGTTTCTCTGGGTCTGGATTGGAGGCACTTGAGATAGTAGTTCATGTTTGGACTCAGGTGTTTATTATTTCTTATCAGTAAAACAGTTTCACAACCATGAGTTCAGCAGCCTTTCATTAGCAAGGCATAAAATGGCTAACTATCTCTTTTTACAAGGTCTTTTAAGACTAAACTATCCAATTAAGAAAGGACACCTAGATTATTTTCCCTTTTAACCCAATAACTGATCCCTCGAAGCCCGCAATTCGAACTTTTCTGTCCAATTACAAAACATCACCCAAACCCATGAAGAAGGAGGAAGAAGGTAAAGAACAACCTGCCTCCACCCTAAAACCTCCATCTTGCTTCATATTTATTTCTATATTCTAAAATCCCAAACTAAGTTTTCCACCCTGTGATACTACACACTTCTAATTAACTACACACCCGAAATCCCAGTGCTATTAATCAATTTTTTAAGCCTTCTCCAGAGCCTCAGGTCAAAAGCAGTGTTCTCTTGTAAGTCTGTGCCTTTCAGCACAGAAAGTTTAAAATTCTCAGCATCCAGGATTCCAACAACTAACCCTTCATCTACTATAGCATATCCTGACATTCGCTGCTCCTGAATCACCCTTGAGGATCTGTCGATGTATAATTGTTTCCCCCCCTGCAGGGATTGGTCTGTTAAATCCTCTCTCACTTTGGTCTGGTAGTTTATAACTTCTAAGCAATCATGCACTAGTTCTTCTACTGATTCCCCATACAAAAACTGGGCAGGATTGAGGTGCTTATCTGTAATTAGTTCTAGGTCCTCTTTATCTATCAAAATTGCTTCATATTTTAACACTCGAGAATCAATGAGCCACTTTTCAGCTTTCTGGTTCAAAATATTTCTAACTGCATGTGGGGTGTGCACTTTTAATTTCCCCCCAAAAGTCAATTTTCTACTTTCTTCTACTAATAGGGCAGTGGACGCTACTGCCTTGATACAGGTTGGCCACCCTCTGCTAATAGGGTTTAACAATTTTGACAGAAAAGACACTGGTTTCTTGGACCCCCCCCCACCCCCCCATTCTTGGGCTAGGACTCCATGGGCTACCCCATTTTCCACATCTACAAATAGGTAAAAAGTCTTCTCTAGAGCAGGAAGACTTAAAGCAGGGGCCCTAATTAATTTTTGTTTTAAACTTTCAAATCTCTGCTCATCTTCTTTTTCCCATGTAATCTCTTCTTTTACTAGTTTTTCATACAGGAATTTAACAGCTTGGATGTATCCTTCAATCTATATTCTACAATATCCTAATAACCCCAAGAGTTTTCTGATTTCCTTTTTATTTTTTGGTTGGGGGAGTGAGGTTATTCCTGTGATCTTTTCAGGATTTAATCACCAGCTGCCTTGGCTTTATATATGCCCCAAGTATTTTACTTCATTTTCTACAAATTGGAGCTTTTCTTTTGATACCCAAAGTCCCTGGTTCCCCAAAAAGTTTAGTAATGATATGGTGGATTCTCGGACCTTTTCCTCATCCTCCCCTGAGAGAACTAAGTCATCAACATATTGGATAAGTTTTACCTCTGGTATTATGGGGAAACATTGCAGCACATCTTCTAAGGCTTGTCCAAATAAATTAGGGGATTCAGTAAATCCTTGGGGCAATTTGGTCCATCTGAATTTTTGCTTTCTCCCTGTATCAGGATCTTCCCATTCAAAAGCAAATATATGTCTGCTTTCCCCTGTGAGGGGATGGGCCCAAAAGGCATCTTTGAGATCCACTACACTGGATCTCAAAGTGATGGAGGAATTCTGCTTAACAGTGTATAGGGATTTGGTACTACTGAATATCGATTTATAGTTCTTTTGTTTACTTTTCCCAAGTCTTGGACAAGCCTGTATGTCCCATTTGATTTTTTTACTGGTAGTATGGGGATATTGTGGGGAGACATGCACGGCTCTAAAGTTCTATCTTTGATTAATTCTTGAATTACAGTTTTCAACCCTTTTCTCCCTTCAAGAGAGAGTGGATATTGCCATACCCAAATAGGGCAGTCTCTGTTGGTTATTTCAATTACTATAGGGGTTATGTTTAACTTACCCCTATTTCTAGGTTTGGCCCAAACTACTTCTTCAATTTGCTTTCATTGTCTTCTTTTAACCTGAGGAGTTTAACTACCATTTTATTCTCCTCTGGAAGGACGCCTATGCCTAATTGCACTTTTAAGCACCTTCCCAGCAGATTACATTTTGCCCCTGGTACAAATAAAACGTCTCCCATCCCTATCTTGTTGGTTCCTTCAAATACCACGTTTTATGACTGGCACTCTAAATCCTTCCCCTTTTGCCCCTACTACTTGAATTGTGTCTTGGCTTTTCTCACACCCTGTTGGGATTTTACACACACATGTCCTCTCTGCCCCTGTATCTACTAAAACCTCAAATTCCTCCTCCTGGGGGCCTACTTTTTAAGTTATCAAGGGGTCCTGCTGATATTTTGCCCCCAGGAGATACAGCCCCTGACTCCTCTATTCATCTGTTTCTTGAACTTCCTTGAAAACTTTCAGATCCTTTATTCTCTGTGGGCAGTTTTGTCGTAAGTGTCCAATTTTCTTGCAAAAGTGGCAGATTGGGCCTAGATTATTAAATTCCCCTTCTTCCCTTCTAGGGCGTCTCTCCCGGGGAGCTCTGTTCCCCTTAATTTCCTCCCGGCCCCCCTTGCTGTGGCCTGACTGGGGCCTCACCTCCTTATAAGAGTGAGTCTTTGCCCAGTAATTTTCTTTGGCAATAGCGTCTGCCATTATTTTAGCTTTTGCCTTTTCTTTCTCCTTGTCTCTTCTTACATATACATTTTGGGCTTCTTTTGACAGGTCATTTAATCCTCTGTCTTGCCCATCTTCCAACCTCTCTATCTTTCTTATTATGTCTGGCCAAGCATGTGTGACAAAGGGCACCTTTAACAGAAGTTGTCCAGTTTCTGTATCAGTGTCCGTTCCTGAATACTGTCTCATATTTCTTTTTAACCTCTCCAGCCATTGGAGTTTCCTCCTCCTTTTGATGTTCAGAAAAAGCCTTATGGGCATTTCGATTTTGAGGAGCGGCCTTTCTAATTCCCTTAATGATTAATGCTCTATACTCTTCCATGTTTTCCCTTCCCCTGGGAGTATTGTGGTCCCACATCGGGCACTGTGATGGCATCTTCTCCTCCCCAGGGGGTCCATTCACATGTTCCCTCTCCCATATCTGTATCCCTGCTGCCCAGATCATTTGCCTCTCTTCGTGTGTAAACAAAAGTCTTAGTATAGATTGCATTTCATCCCATCTATAAATATTGGGCCCTAGGAATTGGTCAACTTGTTCTGTTAATCCAATAGGATCTTCTAGAAGGTCTTTTGATTCTTTTTTAAAGGACCTTACGTCAGAGGAGTTAAGTGGGACAGTTACAAACCCAATTCCCCCTTGTACCCCTCCCAATGGAACTTCCCAGAGTGGGTATAGTGATACTGCTTGGTCCTCTTTTTTCAACTCTTCCCTCTGGGCTACTCTCTCCCTGGTATTCTGGCTGGGTCCATCCGGGTGTGGAGGGGGTGCATTGGGTACTGGTGGATATGGAGGAGGGAGACAATCTAAGGGGTCCTGTCAGCAATGGACAGAGACGGGGAGACTGACTCGATGATCAGAATCCGATTTTATTGTGGGATACAAATGCTTATATACTGTTTTAGGGAGACTAGTAAATGTGTACTACAATGATTAGGTTAAAATCACATACACAAACTTATGCATATAACAACATCTCTTGCTTGCAGTTTAATGAGATTTTCTGGTAAATCCATCTGATTGAATCTTCTTGCAATCTAGGTCTAATTTTCAAAGTTCTGTTTGCTTTTGCCAAGGCATCCTGTTATCAAATCTCTTATGTTAACCAGGTCCAAAGTCCATTGTCTGTCTTGTGTCCCCCAACATTTCAACATCTCCCCCTTTCCTTTCAACCAAAACCACTCCTTTAATGGCCTTATTAATTGATCTCTGCACACATTGAAAGGTATCATGATTAATACAAATATTATCAAAATTATCACATACATACCTATCCTAAAAAGAATCTTTTAGTTAAAAACTCCAGACACTAAAAGGCTCAAGCTTGATCTTTATAAACTAAAAACATTCCTGATGGCAGCCGGGGGAGGGGGGGGGGGGCGGGCGCAATTGCTAGATTTAGAAAGACTGCCAGAAGTGTAATTATACCCAAAGGTTTGATTCTTATACCCAGGGTGATAGGGAGAAACATCCCAAGCTTTAGACTGATTTGTTCCCATATATTTAAAATTAACACAAAAATTCAATTTCACATAACCCAGGAACTCTAATTCTTGGGGTTCCACCAAGGGTGTTCCAGGAAGGTAGGGGATTACAATTTGATATGATTTGATTTGCTTCCAAAAAGGTTTTTTTGGGTTTTTTTTTGGGTTTTTTTTTTTTTTTTTTTTTGGTTTTGGTTTTTTTTTTTTTTTAAATTCTGGAGGAGCTATATTCCCCCCTAATTTTTTGCTTTTAATAACGTGTGTTTCTCGGTGTGAACATAAAGGTAACATAAAAGCATAACAATATGTAGCATAACAATAAACTTATACTAAGTAAAAATAAATCAGATAATAGATACAATTAATAGCACATGAAAAACAGAATGGTGATTTAAAAAAATGCATTATCAACTTCTTAAATGTTGTACTATTACTTGAAGTCTGTAGTAATTGATAAGCTTCATTTTTAAATGAGGGCTTAGAAAATCATTCCTGGGTATGATTTCCAAATTCACTTTAAAAAGAAGTTTAGCTATTATAGGTCCAAATTTGACAAGTCAAAATTACTTGAATATAATTTTTGTGCAGAAAAAATTTCTATACTAGTTAAGACCAGGACTTGGCCAGGGTCCAGGCTCTAACTGGAAGAGTTTCTTTAATGTATTTTAGAGACCTCTTAGTAATAGTAGTTAGAAAAATAATATATGTCTTATATAGCTATACAATAATACGTGAAGGCTTGTAAAGTAGCTGGCTTTGTCATTTATCGTTAGTTAGTCAATGGTACCATAGACAAACAGCAAATGAATAATGTTTGTTATAAAAAGTCAGTGAATTCACATCATAAGGTTAACAACATAATCAGAGTTACTAATATATCAGTAGAAACTGTCTTAAGAAATTGAGGTTATATTTTCTTAGACATATATGACATTAAAGCAAAAAAGTAAAAAAAGAAAGCATTAAATAACTCATAAAATTGTTGCTCATTCGTCAGTACTACTTAAAAAAAGCAAAAATTGCTCTTATTTCTATAACAAAATAGCGCTATATTGTGATTGAAATTAGCAAATTTTAACAAAATTCATTCAGACTTTATGTCATTCGCTTGTATAGCAAAGGAATTATATCTCAAACTCAAAACTTCAACAAAACTTAAAATCAACTTCACTAAAACTTAACCTTAATAAATATATCTAAAAGAACCTAAAGTTAACATCACTGAGACTAAACAAAAATCAATCTTAACAAGAATTAACTTATTTAAACTCTATTATTACAAAGAGGTTACTGAAAATTTGTCATATAACAGTTAAACATCAAAATAAACAGCATGCAAGTAAACAACTGTATTGAAATATTTACAATAAAATTACCTTGTTTGAACTATGGAGTAGAAAGCAAGCACTTAATAAAGCTGACAGTGGAGTTTATATATTAATTATAGTTAAGTCTCGAATAACTACTGCAGATAAAGTTCACGGTTTGTCCTGAATGTGAGCTAAAGTATTTTGAATTTATGACTTATCTAATTACGCTCAGTGAACTATGCAGGTTTGCTATATTACTAATATGCAAAAAGACACCACCTGTATACAAACACCTTTGAATTTTTCTAGCAACAATCCTGTTAAAAAACACAAATCAGAATTCAATTCAATTGTGAATTGATTAGAAGGTAAATTGTAACACTGGCTGGTGCCAGGCAGGGGGTGCCGCACCCCCTGCAGCAGCTTTTAAAGATTGCTTGTAGGATAGATTTAAGTTTGGCTTAATAAGAGTAAGGGATTATAAACATTGAAGATTAAAACAAAAAGAGATTTTGTTATGTTATAAATGGGAACACACTCCTGGAAGGAAAGTGATTTCAGCTTTTATTATAAGGCCTAAAGCATGGGGGCCCACGGGTTGAGCAGGCGCATTCCCAACAAGTGAGGATGCTGCAGAGCCAGCGCTGGACCTTCTTCCTTTCTTGAGCAGAGACGTTCCTGATGTTCCAGGTGGAGCGGCACAGTCTCACCGACTCGGATGACCCTTTTTTATACTGTTTTTTGTTCCTTTGGATTGGTTTCTGTTGAGATCCTTCATTTGTGTGAAGCTTAAGGTGCTTGATTGGCCCTTACAGTTATGTCCAGGCTGACTCGTTTTTGCTTGGGGGGGTAGTGCACTTTACTTAGGTGTAATACGGTACGTCGAGTACCGTATTTCTTAAAACTACCCTTTTAACCCCTTTTACAACATAATAACCAAACTTTTTAACAGTACATGCTTAACAATTATTAACTATTTTACAACAGTTTCCAACCTATTTTTGACAATCCCCCCCCTCTAACGTCATTGATCTCTAGGCAGCATTCTGAAGTATTAAATTTCCTGCAGATCCCTCCTTCCTCTGTGAGGAGGTAGTCTACTGCCAATTGAATCTGGTAAATTACTGATTGTGTTTGTTGTTGCTGCTGGTTTAAGAGATTGATGGTCATAGTTGTTTGATTTGACATTATTTCAAGTACTGCTTGTAAATGGATGATTTGATTGAGCATGTATACTGGGGTTCTGTACCCCCAGGATCCATCTTGGGCCCAAGTAGCTGGCCCATAAGTATCGATAATCTTTTGTGGGGTCCAAATGTAATTGTTCCAATTTTGGGTTCTGCCAATTCAACTCCTTTTCTTTTTGGCCAGATCATCATATATTAGGACTCCCAAGTTTGATTTCTCATCCTTAGGCAGTAAGAAAAATGATGGTTTTATTGCTCCGATTGGGCAACTCCTGGTCCACCCTCCCGGTAACTTCACATATGCCATGTTACCACAGATCCAAAATAAATTTTTAGGTGCCTGCCAGAAATTAGAATCTTGATTTGTTATATGTTTCCAATATTTGTATAGGGTTTCTATTGCTCAGAATGGGTTAATATAATCTCCTAAGCTTTCAAACATTTTTTTCTTTTTCACTGTATACACATCTACTTTCAGTTTTTTCTATTGACCAATATGAATGGGGGGTTTCTGGGATCCACCTGGTGTGTGTGTCATTTGCTGCTAGATATCTTTTACCTGGCTTTTCTCCTACTTCTATAGTATAAGTTTTCTCTTTTCTTCATAAACATTCTTCCCCTATTATTGTTGATTTAAGCTTCCACTCTCCTTCCCTTCTTTTGGGTACTACTATTACAGTTGAACCCATGATGTTCGTATGTCTGAGATGTAACACACAACAGAACCCCCTTTGGTCATCAGCAAACAGCATCGTTTGTTGTGTCTGGCACCCTTTATAGCCCATTCAAAACTCCCAGGTCAAGAAAGCTCATTGGTCTATCTTTGTGCCCCCAGACTCTGAACCAATAAAATGTCTGCATCTTAGGAGAGCTCCCATTGGCTGTGAGCTTCTGTCAGTCAGCCCAGAGGCTGCTCCATGGAGCTGAGCTGGGCTGCTTATTGTAATTTGATTAATACTAATGCAACATCTCACTGTTTTGTCTTTACTAAAAATCGTGGTTTGTTCTCTGTCATCTATTTGCAGGAATCCCTAGCAAATGGGGTGACAGAAATACAGCATGGTTTAATTTGCATAACTCCTATATTAGTGAAGGTGCAGTGTGGAGGATCAGGAATGGGACATCACGCCATGATCAAGTGAAGCCAATTTATTGCAAAAAACAAGCTATATTTATACTGTGTTCTACTGTTCACGCCTCAAGCTAATACATTATTAGTTAAATCCTTCTGCGCACGCGTTTTAATATTTCAGTTAATTTTAGTTAGTCTTTCTTCTTCATGCATCTCACTGCGGTTTTCTTGTCTGCCCTTACATCCTGACCTGTCTGCTTCTGAGGTGTTCTTCTTTTGTGTCCTTCAAGGGCATTGTGACCTTACTCAGTTTCTATGAAGGCTGGATTGTGCATATGTTGCATATGTCCATTGTCTTGCAAAAAACTCAACAGTGCAGTATATTGGTTTAGAGTTTGTAGGCAAGAATTTCTTAGTGTTTAGGTTGCAAATCATAGCTTATTTTAACAACAATAAGCTACTTAACTCCTAAAACTGTTGAAGAAGGTCCAACTACTAGAGAAAACAATTTGTAAACAGAAAACTAGTAAAACAATTTCTAAGCACAAAACAGTCTGTAACATGAAAATTAGTTTGTAAACAAAGCTGTAAGTTATATCTTAAATCTGAACTGAAATTGGAAAATCTTGAAGCATTCAACTTTGGTATTGTAATAAAAAACTCCTAAGCCCATTGTCAGTTTTGATGGTGCAAGGGATGCCCGAAGCTGCAAAAGCTGATCGCCAGTGTGCGATGGCATCTTGACGTTTTTCACCTGTGTGTACTGTAGCCCACATTGCTGATGAAAAGGTATCAATTGAGACGTACATATTTTAAACGGCCAAATTCAGGGATGTGTGTGACATCAGTTTGCCAGATTTGCAAAGCACACAGTCCACGAGGATTTGCCCCCATCTGCAGTGGTGCAGCATAGCCTTGGCAGTCGGCACAGGTGCTAATAATATTACAAGCCTCTGTGTTTGACAGCTGAAATTGTTGCTGTAAGGCTCGAACACCTTGGTGGAAAAATCATGATGCCTTTGCTTGTGCCAGTGTATCTGGTTGTGGTGCCATCCAAGCAGGGCTAGCTAGCATGTCTGCTCTGGCATTTCCCTCTGTGACAAAGCCTGGTAAGTTTGTGTGGCTTCTGATGTGCAGGATGTAATATGGGCAAATTTTGGATTGAATGGTAAGGCATAGAGTTTTGAGTAAGCTAAACAGTTGTGCATTATTAATTTCTTTTAGTATTGTCCAATCTAATCTTTGTGTAATGTCAGCCACATATGCAGAGTCTGTTACAACATTTAGAGGAGTGTGGGAAAAGCATTGGAAAGCCATAGCTACAGCACGTAGCTCTACTAATCGGGGTGATCCATTCTCATGTCCCTCCAGCGTCTGCCACTCACCTTCCTTTTTCCATGTCACAATGGCCTTTCCTGTTTTCCCAAAGCAATCAGTAAACACCGTAACACCCTTTAGGGGTGTTTGGCTATTCAGGGGCTTTAGAGATAGTGTGGTTTCGCTGCTTAGCTTTAGCAATCTATGACTTGGCAAGTGGTAAGTGATTTGACCAGTAAAATTTTGTAAAGCACATTGCAAGACTGTACAGTTAGCAAGGCTCCATTCAAATTCCTCTTGTGTTGTAGGAATAATGATTTGGGAGGGATCTTTGGCATTTAATTGCAGACACCTGTGATGACATTTGGTGATTAATTGTGCAGTTAGCTCAGAGACAGTTATTGTGGCTGGGCATCCCCAATGTGGGGAATAAAGAGCCTTGACTCCATGATTGCAGAAGGCTGATCAAATGCTTTATTAAGCTATACTATCCTACACGAAAAACTATACTACTACTATACTAAAGAAAAACCTGTGACCCTTACAGACAGTCACGACACAGCTTTGACCTAATTGGTCAATCAATCCAAACACTATCACCAGTGTCCAATTAAGAAATCCCTCTTTGGTAAAAATCTCCATAAAGCATTCCACATGTGCACAACAACAGGTGCAGCAAATAGAGATAAGACTTGTTTTTCTTCTTTCTCTGAGATTTCTCACAGCCTTTCCCAGGAAAATCCTGGGAAAGTTGTGCCTGCTGCTCTCTGTGAAGAGAGCTGCTGCCACAGATGGTAGGTGCCGTCTTTTTTTGTCGGTGAGGTAAGAATATCCGCTCTAGGATGTGCAAAGGGTCAGGCCAGTGTATGTTCCACTGTCCAATAATACCAGTAATATGAGCGTCAACAATGATAATGAATACAGTGATACACACCTCAGGGCATATCCAGTGGACCTGTCTGTGATAGGTTGCTATACTGTTTTGAGAGCAGCTTTTGCCTCGGGGGTTAATTTTCTGGGGGAAGTCAAATCAGGATCCCCTCTCAGGAGGTCGAATAGGGGTGCTAATTGTGAATTGGTTATTCCTAGGTATGATCCGACCCAGTTGATGGTACCCAAAAGTTTCTGTGCATCATTTAAAGTCTCAATTTTGGTGGAAAATTGGATTGTTTGTGGCTGTATTGTTTGGTTCATTATTGTGAGTCCTAAATATTTCCAGGGTGCCTGCTTTTGCACCTTCTCTGGTGCTACCTGCAGTCCAAATGACTTTAATGCTTGCAGCAGGTTTGGCTGAATTTGCAAGAGTTCTCTCTTTGTTTGGGTTGCAGTCAGAATGTCATCCATGTAGTGATTGCAGTATGCCCCAGGAAACTGTTCTCTCACAGATGAGAGTGCTTGTGCAACATACCATTGACAAATACTGGGACTGTTGCACATTCCTTGTGGGAGTACATACCATTGATAATGCTGTGCTGGTGCAGCATTATTAATGGAGGGCACTGTAAAGGCAAACTTTGGGATATCATCTGGGTGTAGCAGAATAGTGAAAAAACAATCCTTCAGGTCCACAATCAGGATATCCCAGGAGGCAGGTATCATTGTAGGGGAAGGCATACCAGCTTGTAAAGGCCCCATACCTTCCATCACTGAATTGATTTTTCTTAGGTCATGAAGCAGCCTCCATTTACCAGATTTCTTTGTTACAACAAATACAGGGGTGTTACAGGGGCTCATAGATGGTTCTATGTGTCCTTGAGCTAGTTGTTCTTGTACTAATGAATTTAGGGCGTCTAGTTTTTCTTCTTCAAGGGGCCACTGCGGCACCCACACAGGCTGAGTAGTATGCCATTTCAGATCTGGTGTGGGACACCTTATGCCCTTTAACACAGTGTCCCCTGTTAAAAATCCGTCCCCACCCAAACTCCCTATGCAGACAAAACATCCCTCCCCCATAGGTTCAGTGGTGCAGCAGTGATGTAAGGTTGGATTGTAGCTGTTTGGCCCTCAGGATTTTTGATCAACACAGGATTGCTGCTCAAGCAGCTCTGTGTGGTGCCTCTGAGGCCAACAACAGCAGATTCCACAGGTGTAGTAGGCCATGAGGAAGGCCATATATTGGCAGAGATGATTGTGACGTCTGCCCATGTCAATCATGCCACTGACCTTTATCTGCGAAGGCTTTGCCTTAGGCATCGCAACAGTAGACTCCATGTTAGGTCTCTGATCTCCCACGACCTGAGTCCAGTTCACGTGGGGCTGTTCTGGTGATGCGAAGCCATGGTCTCCTTGCTCCTTAGAATCTGCTGCGGGGATATAAGACTGTTCTGTTGAGATCGGCGGGAGAAAGGCGGCACTCAATATGAGTGATCAGCAAATCTCAAAACTTTATTGATAGGCACACATAGTTATATTGGTGTTAATGAGGTTAATGCATATTGCAAAAGGTGAGCTCATTATTGGTTAGTTACTTATCAGCTAACTACGCCTACTTCTACATTCTTGTGGTTACTCTGTTGTAGCTTTTCTTATCTTTTCTTCACTTTTCTAGCTAACGAACCTCTCCCCCATGCAGCTGTTGCAGCAGGGGCATAGTGACCTTTGTCAGCTAGCCAACTGTCCACAAAATCCTCTACACTTTCCCTGTTTTTCTGTTGCGCAAGCATGGTCTGAATAAATGCAGTAAATATTCTGTAAGCACATGCAAAAACAAGGCAAAATTAACACTACTAACAAAGCTATAATGCCCACTATAATGCTAATTTTAACAATAAAGCGTAACCATGATCCTAGGCCTAAAGATTTGAGCCAGGCCAAGCACGGTCCCCACAAATTAAAAAGTAACCTGCTGGTAATTGAATAGGGTCATTTGATGAGATTGACACCCTTTTTGTGGTATAATTGCACCAGGCTGTTGCATTACTGTAAATAGCCATGCTGGAAGTTACAATAGTAGAGTAGTTCTTGGCTGGCAGCTGACTTTTGTGCTCAAATCTAGGGCATGCATCTGCCATCACTGAGCCTAACAGCTCCAATTCTTGGGGTTCCTGTGGTGCTATGGGAAAATGAGAAATCCATTGGTCCTAGTTATCTACACTGACCCTGGCGACATTGGTTTTGCAGGTGGGTATTTTTGATTTTCTGAAATAATAATTGAAAGGAACCACAAGACTGGCAATCTGAATAAAAACCCTCAGAAACATAGAAGTAGTTAGGAAATAAAAAGACAAGATCCTGAAGAGACATGTGTCTTGCAGGTGATCACACAAAAGGATAGGAAAACACTTGAAAGCCGGCTGCAAACACCACAACAACACACCAACAACAATTCTCATCACAAAAATCTGAAAACTCACCAATAAGAAGTGCTCGAAGGGGTTAAGACAACCTTCCCAAAGCATTCATCTAATATTAACAACAATCACCATCTATCAGTATTACATACAAAAACTGAAAATAACAAAGGTTATAAACTTAATATGAATAATTCTTAAAACTTTAAATCATTGGGGAATTGACTGATGACCCCCAACAGGATCTGATTAACCTTTCCCAAATGCTCTGTCTTCCAAGACACCTTGCATAATTAAATCTTCACTAATATTTTCATCTTTACATAACATTTTGTCTCCCTGGGAATAATTTTTCACAATAGAAAGGGGTATAGAAGGGGTTCCCTCTGATCTTGAAGAACTTTCCTGACCTGTTTTTTCTCAGACACCTGTTTGAATGGCTGCGATGGGCGGGTTGCTGTGGCTGCTCGGCAACTGTGACAGGGCGGTGCCTTGAGGAAAGTCTGACTACGCCCCGTGTCTGCCTGCTCCGGCACAGCCTCAGCTTGTGTCATCTCGGGGGTGTGGAAAGGACTGTTCTGGTTTGAAAGCAAAACCAATGAGAGACTTCAAGTCAGAAAATACAATTTATTAGGAAAAGGGAAAAGAGAACCAAAATACATGCAATAATACAAAAGTAAAATAAACACTGACAAAGTCAGAATATAACCTGACACCCTGTTGGTCAGAGTGTTGGTAGCAGTCTGGTTGGATTGGTGGCTGCAGTCCTCCTGGAGTGGCAGATGTGGTTCTGTTGGAGCAGTGATCCTGTAGAAAGGGTGCAATCTTCCTCTGAAGATCCAGTGGAAAAGACGGCTGTTCCTCTGGGAATCTCAGTGGAAAGACTGTCTGCTCTGTCCCAAAACCCAGATTATATCCAGGTGGGGATGCTTAGCTCCTCCCTCCTGTGCGGAGCATCTCACAATGGGCTGTTATAATTCTAATGAGTCATGTGGTGGGTCCTTGATTCCCCATTAAACAGAAATGGCTCCTGGAGGGAGTTATCTCTGAGTCATGAGGCAAGACATTAATGGGCCCATTAAAAGGAGATAAGGAAAAAAAACAATGCCCCTCCTGGTTTCAACAGCTCTTGAGGACAGGAATAGAATATGTTTTTATATTGTAACCTAGGACAAAGACTTAAAAGGAATGAATGGTACAATTTTGGTTTCTGCAGGGATAGTTATGGGTGGAACAGGAGTTGATACTCTTATTTGTCCTGTAAAATCAGCATCTATGACACTGGGGTACACATTGATGCCTTGTAGCATGGCATTGGATCTCCCTATAAGGAGAGCACTCAGTCCTTTTCCTATGGGCCCCTGGGTCTGAAGAGGGATTTCATGCACCTGTAGCGAGTTTATGATTATTGGGACTGAGGTGGATACATCCATTCTAGTTGTCCCTCTTGTCCTGGCTGTGAGCTGGTCACACAGGCTTGTACTGGAGGGTGGGAAAATGCTTGTATCATCACGTTTCCCTGTTGTGCTTGGTCTCCTATTTCCCTGATCCTTGAGAAATTGACCATTAACATGAAATTTGGACCAGCATTCTTTTGTTACATGTCCGACTCTCCCACATCGGTTACAGTTTGCATTCACACCCCTCTGTCCTTGAAACATCCCTTGTGGTGTGGAATGTTGTGGACAGTTCGCTCTCATGTGACTTTGTTGTCCACATCTGTAGCAATGGGGAGTTTGTTTAACAGCAGCTGTAATGGTATTAGCTAGCATATCCATGTTGTGAGATCCAGTCCCAACCTTAGCACATGCATTTATTATATCCTCTAGGGATGGATTTTCTTTTGGTAAGGCATCTATAATCTTTCTACAGTCCACGTTTGCGTTATCTCATGCTAGCTGCAGTATTTATTGGCTCCTTGCTTCACTGTTAGATATCTGTTTTTCCATAGCATCTTGCAAAAGTTTTATGAACTGCATATATAATTTGTCAGGTCTTTGCCTTATAGTTGAATAGCTTTGGGTGGGTACAGACATATTTGCAATTTTTGTTAAAGCTTGCATTGCTAAATCCTTTGCTTGGGCCAGAATGAAGGGGTTCAAATGTGTTTGGGTTTGTGGGTCTTCCATGGGGGACAGTCCCATAAGTTGAGGGATCCCTGCCCCAAAACATGGGTCCTGCTGTGAAGCTCTTGAGTTTTTTAGTCCCTGATCTTCTGCATAAGATCTCCAGCTTGATTCAAACATCATATATTGTACTGCATTGCAGAGTAATTTCGCAATCTGCTTAATATCATATGGGGTTAGTTCACTAGCAGTTATAAATCTAAGCATATTTGCAACTGCAGGCGATCCTAACCCATGTTTAGCAGCCAGTTGGCAGAGCTCTGAGAGGATTTGCCAATTAAAGGGAACATACTTGTCAGGTGTTGTCCCACTACCTTGCACCCCTGGGAATGCTATAATTGTTCCCCCACCCTGTTTCCAGTTCTCTGATGATGGTGAACACATGGCTACCGAAATTAGTTCAGCCCCTTCTGTATCTCCACAATCTATAGGCTTTTGTTTTACCTCTGTCCAGAAGATTACTGGGTCTTGGGTGGGAATGGTTTTTGCTCGGAACATCGAGGGGGCTGGAGCTGGTGTTGGCAGGGTTGCAGGCACATCTTCGGCTTGTTGGGGCTTTGGTTGTAGCTGCCATGGTGCTGCAGCAGTGACAGCTGCATGTCCGGGGCTGGTGCCAGGGACAGGGCTCTGCATCATGACATTGGAGCTTCTTGGTTCTGGTGTGCTTCTGGGTGTGGCATAGTGACAACACTCAGGCATTTGTAGCGACATCATCTTGAGTTCCAGCCCTGTGTTGCAGTGGCAGGCAGGCATGGTTTATGGAGGCGGGGCTGTGGGCACAGTTTGTGGGCTGAGCCAACCAGCTCTGGGCAGGGGTGGTCTGGGTGTTTCCATGGCGATGAGGGGCATGGTCAGCCCCGGTGGCAGGGGGATGGTCCCGGGAACAGCATGGAGCTGGAGCTGTGTCTTGCTCACTGGCAGCCCAGCTGAAATGGTGGTGCCATTCAAGCTCCTGCAGCAGCTGTGCTGGGCAGGCACTGGGTGGCATTTTCTGGGTGCCAGCATGGGGTGCCCTGGCATCCCTGGGATCCCTCCGGGCCTCCCTGTCTCCCTGGGCTGTGGGGCCACTCCATGCTGGGGTGCTGTAGGGGATGGCTCTCCAGGGGACAATACCAGTGCAGGGGGGTAGTTCAATGCAGCTCGGCCACGTGGGGTGGCATTGCTGGCCATTGTGTCCTGCCACGTGCTTTGAGGGCTTAGAGAGGTGTCCATCTCCCCCAAAAATTCCTCTGGTGTGTTTTCCTCCCCATATAGTTCAGTCTTATTAAATCCAAAACAAACTTCCATGGTTTTATAACTTATTGCATTTTCCTCCCTCTTCGAGGCTGCTTTTAATATAAAGTAACCACTTCATTCCCAGGTATTAAGATCAAAAGTAGTTTATTTTGTTGTGTCAAATACATGGGGTTTTGCTCATGTAAGTAATTTAAATAACACTGTCATGGTTTGAAAAGACAGGTGTCTGCTAAGGAAGGCAGAAGCCTCCCCTGAAATGGAAAATGTAAACCCTCTCCCTCCAAATTATTATAATTCTGAAATTAAAAGGCTCTCAGGCAAAGATATGAGAATAGGAATAACAGTTCTTTACTAGGAAAACTGAAAACACAAATGTAGTAGTACAAACATCAACAAAAAAACACTGACAGAGTCAGAATACAACCTGACACCCTGTGGGTCAAGGTGTTGGTAGCAGTCCAATTGGATGGTGGCTGCAGTCCTCCTGCAGTGACAGGTGTGGTTCTGTTGGAGCAGTGATCCTGTAGAAGGGTGGAGTTTTCCTCTGAAGGTCCAGTGGTGGTATAGATGGGCCTGGTCTTCCTCTGGGAATCCAGTGGAGAAGACAGCTACTCCTCTGAGAATCCAGTGGGGGAAAAGGCTGTCCTGGTGTCCCAAAATCTCAGATTATATCCAGTTAGGAATGCTTGGCTCCTCCCTCTGGGCATAGCATCTCACAATGGGATGATGTAATTTTATCAGTTATGCAGTGACACTCAATGGCCCATTAACAGAAGATGTCTCCCCAGAGGGAGGATTGGTTTGTGGAAGAGATAAAGAAAACTGCCCAATCAACAGAAAATAACTGCCACACCTCTAACAGATGGCAAATAGAATACACACATTATCTTGCAATCTAGGACAAACGCTTCCTCATCATAGTCTATGTCCCATTCCTTACAGAAAATTTTCTATACCTGATGTTGAAATCCAGGTGCCCATGGTCTCCAGTGGGGTTATTATTCTATTTTCAACTTCTCTGGTTTCCTTTCCACACAACCCTTTGGCTGCGATTTTCTGCAACCTGTTGCAAAGCTTAATCCCTGTAGCCTTTGCTGTGGCTTCTGGGCTCTTTCAAGCCTCTTCCTTTTCCAGCTTTTTCTGGTTTCTCTTCCACACAGCCCATTGGCTGTGATTTTCTGCAAACTTTGTTGCAAAATTAGCTCCTGCAGCCTTTGCTGCCTATTTTTGGGCTCTTTCTGGTCTCTTTCTTTTTCAGCTTTTCACTCCATTTCTCTCCACCATTTCTGTGGGTCCTTGGACTGCTTGTCCTCATGTCAGGGGATCACCACGTATTAAATTAATAACCCATGGTGTTCGTATGTCTGAGACATAACACACAACAAACTCCTGTTGATCATCAGCAAACTATGATTTATTGTCCAGGGCTTTATTTTATAATCCATTCAAAACTCCCAGGTTGAGACAGGTCATCGATCTATTTGTGTTCCCCCAGACTCTGAACCAATAAGATGCCTGCATCCTAGGAGAGCTCCCATTGGCTGTGAGCTTCTGTCAGTCAGCCCAGAGGCTGGTTCATGGAGCTGACCTGGCCTGCTTATTATAACTTGATTAATACTAATGCAGCAAGGGGGGGCATTAGGGGCTGCTGGATATGGGGGTGGAAGACAGTCTAAGCGGTCCCAATTTTTGTCTTCTAATTTAAACACCTTCACTTCTCCCAGAGAGTTTACTTTCCCCCAGCAAGTGGCATAATCCTTTTCTTCTTGGCTGACAGCTTCCTTGTCATTTACATAAGTATTTAAAGCTTGGTACATTTCCCTTTCAAAAGACCCATGTAGGGGCCAGAATAACTGGTCTGATCTTATCTCTTCTTTGGTCCACTCAATCATACAAGAATGTATCATTTTGATCTTATTTTATTCTTTGTGTCAGGGTTATGCTCCCACTGTGCCAATTTTGTTCCAGGGGGGCCATGAGGAGGTATATCCATTGGTGCTTTCTCTTTGCTTGCTTTATGTCCCATTCTTGTTTGTCCCAGCACCTCCCATACCACCCCGGTGGCTTTCCTTCTTTCTTAGTTTCCAAGCGAATCTAACTACAAACTCTTTACAGGTTTTTTCCCAGTTCTCCTCAGATATAGTCCAAATCCTGGGAACTAAATACCGTCTTCTACACACTACTTTAATGATCTCTGCCTGTCGTGACTCAGCTTCTGCTTCCCTCCAGGCTTTTCCTAACCTTGGGCTACCTACTTCGTTGTGTCCTACAGAAATTAAGAAATTTATTACCTGAAATTTGGTTCCCAGTTCTGCCCTACGACACTCCCGACACCAGGCACTCCTGCGAGTGGCAGTACAGTACCACCTCTTATGACAGGTTTTACACTCACACAAGACCCAAGGCTCACACCCAGGTCCACAACTCAAACACAAAATTGCACTCATACAAACAACAAAAAATCTTTATTATAAAACAAAATGGCAAATGCTTCACCTTTCTCTGGCCGTCCCAGTCATCCAGGGAACAGAACTGCAGATCTAAACTCCCCACTCACCTCACACTAATAGTATGTCTCATTCATCCAGCAGTTATACTTGTCAGTCACACAAAATGAGGGACATACACATACACCTCACACACATTTACATAATATTAAGGTACTCTTGTTCTTGAGTTATGTTCTAATATTCCTTTACAAATGCTTATTAGTTACACAATGCCCTACTTCCTAAAAATTGTCTTAAACCCCTCTAAGTTTCCCTAAACTTAAAATTTTCTCCCACTACTGGCATACTTATAAAACCCCCAACCATATAACAACACATAAACGAACTTCAAAGGCCCTGATACAAGGTTCTTAAAAGCCCTGTTGTCAAGCAGAACTAATCACCTTTTCAGATATCTCAGGCAGTGTTTCTCTACTTAGCAGCTCAACACTCCAGCCAAACCAGTCAAGCCTCAAGGATATATTGGGGTTTAGGCCCTCAGCCTCTCCTTTTTTGCAGGTTCCATGTCAACCTTTTGACTGTCCTAACCCTGCAATATAACCTAGATTCCTATAGGCCATCAGACATGGGTCGAGTATAGTACTACCTCAGAATTAGGATTTCTGCAGTCAAAATTACAGGCAATTCCTCTCCCCTTCAATCCCTTAATTCCCATCTTAACCCCAATGTGGCTAAAGCTTCCCTTATTACAGGTTCTCAGCTTCTGACATTCACTTCGTCCCTTTGATGGCTGCCACAGTCACTCAAGAACGGAAACAGGGCTTTATCAGGACTCCTCACTCACTTTGTGAATCAGGGGCTGCCTCGCCCACGTCTCAACCACATACAAACACACTCAGATTCCCCCAACGCTTTTTGGGGTTTTTTTATGGCATACTCACCCGTCTGAGTCTTCATGCACAGATTTAAAAATTGCCACTGTTTCTTTGGGCATTTTACCTCCTTTTTTTTTTTTTTTTTTTTTGGTCTCTTTTTATCCCACTGTCTGAGGGTTAACCTGCAGTCCCTCAGGACAGGAGACTCCTGGGGCAGGCCACTGGAACTCAGTGGGGTGCCCCCCACCCAGGACCCCAGGGTCTTATCTCGGTGGAACCTCCAAAATTGCTAAAAATGGAGTTCAAGATAAAGGATTTTTTAGTGAAGTTTAATAAGGGATAAAATAAAACACAAAAGTCCAGCACTGGGGTGCTTCTGGCAGACAGACAAAGAACACGCCCCTGGTACATGCAAACAGTGTTATCTTTATACAGTTACATCCTGAGATACATGCATATTCATGTGTTTTATACATTATTCAAACATTCTTGTGAACTTTCTGATGTTTTGGGAGCTCCTTTGTTTGGCTTCTTCACACTCTGGCTTATCTGCATGACATCCTGTGTGTCAGGTCAATATATTTTATTTCCTCCTGTGTCTCCATCCTGCTATTTCACATCCTCTGATAAGGATTTAGTATGTCCTCCTTAAATTTAACATGGCATTCTCTAATTGTCCTCTGGTGCTCTGGTTTGTCAGGGTGATCTTATCACTTGGAGGATTCAGTCAAGGAAAGGGGAACACATGATCACTTTACACCATTTGTTTGGCTACACAGAGGTATTTTAACACTTAGTGTTCAGCTAAGGCCTATAATATAGTATATTCACCCCACTACTATTTCTATAAACTATGCAGTACATACTTATAGATTTTGCTATACTGACAAACAGCTAAATAAAGGTATGCATGATATCTGAATACTTATGATCAGTGCAAAAACTAATATTATATATATGTGAAAGCCAATATCATATTCCAGTCCTCTTTTTTAACACTCAGAAGCAATAATAGGTAATCAACTGGCAGATGAGGAGGTTCAGAAAGCAGCACTTTTGCCAAAAGTTTCTAAGATCCTTCCTTTGCTCCCTGTGACTCCACTGCTGCCAGAGTGTCAGGGGTTTGACATTGGCCAAACACCAGTGCGCCCACGAAAAACTGTTCACTCATTCTCCTCTGCTGTAGTTGAGCAGAGGCGGGGGAAAGAAAAAAAACCCAAAAGGCTTATGGGGTGAGATAAGGATTAGGAGAAAAATACTTCAAGGGCAAAACAGGTTCAAAACTTAAGAAGTATAAAGAAAAATGTGTTAACAGAATTAAAAGAGGATAACGAGAATTCAAATGAATCTTTAGAACACCTCTTCCCCTCCCCCCCACAGCCTTTTTTTCCTTCCCACCGACAGCACAAGGAGACAGAACATGAGGTTTTTAGTCAGTTCGTCACTTGCAAAAATCTTTGTTCAGTTAGTTTAGAAAGAAGAGTCTCTTTTGCTATGCCATGGGGTCTTTCCCAAGGGAAACAGCTCTCTGTGAACTTCTCCAACATGGTTTTAATTTTCATGAGTAGCAGTCCTGCCCGACCTGCTGCAACGTGAGTCCCTCCCCTGGGCAAAATAGTTTTCCCGAAATACATGGCGTGGGTCATTTTAGTTCATGGGGTATAGCCTTTTAAGGATGAGCTGTTCTAGTTTGGAAGCAAGGGTCTTCTTCTATCTCTGGAAGTAAAGGTCTTTTCACTCTGTTCAAGTTTCCTACTAAATTACAACTTCTCAGCATCCACGTGCTCCAGTGTGAGCGCTACTCACAGGCTACATATGGATTCTGCATCCACCCCATGCACTTAATGAATTACAGGGAAACAGTTTGTTGTATTATAGTCCTCATTATGGCTTGCAGAAGAATCTCAGCTTCGATGCTCAGAACACCTCTTCCTCCCCCTCCCTCCTTTTTCACCTACCTTAGTGTTGTTATAGATGGATAATAAGATGTTTGGCTCTTGCAATTAAGGGATGAATATTGTGTGAAAATTAAGAGAAGCTTTACTGATGTACAGTTATGTCATTGTAGTTTAAAGGTCCCCCCCCCTTTTTTTTTTTTTTTTTTTAATAATTGTCTTTACAAACTTTAGTTATGATTGACTTAATTTCCTGGTCCTGGGTCTTTTTTGGTTTTGCAATTCTTTGCAGTGACATCAATTTCTGTCCTTTTGTAGCCATCTATGGATCAGTAGGCACGGTGCCACCTTATTGCAAAGGTTTCGTACCTTTTTGGTGATTTCTCATGGGCAGCTCCTCACAGCACTGACTCCGTCTTCTCAGCACAGCCAACAAACTCCATCTAACTTCTGGACCAGCCAACCTACTCTTTTACAATACCCATCCTAATTGGATCTAGCTGTGGCCTATTAAGGGCAGGCCTGTTCCTAATGCTTGATAATTAGCACAGCTGTAACTCCTTAGGGGTGAGATTACCTTCATCACTATCTCTATTTTCCTACATTCCACCCATCCACATAGGCATGGATATTACCTGCATCCCTTTGATCACATGTTGAATAAGTTGTACTAAGCAAGGGATTGTGCATGGTTAAGAGATTAGAGTTGCTACAGCACATAAGAGGAAAAAAAGCATTTGTTTAGCCCATAGTCCACCAGGTAACCACGAAAACATGTCCCATTCCCATTCCCATCCTTTCCACGTTTGGACCAGTACATGAACTAACTTTCTTATTCCTTTTGTTATTTGTTTCACCACCTTTCCATTGTCATATATTTGCAAACAGCAGTTTGAGTAATTTAATTTGCCACACACTGCCCCTTCTTCTGCTAATAAATAGTCTAATACCATCAGATGTTGTAATATTGCATTTCTCATCTGAGTAGATTGGTCAGCAAGGAGGTCAAGAGCTGTACCTGTCTGGTTCATTATTACTTCAAAGACAGCTTGTAACCTAATTATCCAATTTAAAATATAAATGGGTCCTCTGGCACCTGATATTAATTCATTAGGATTCCATGTGGCTGGTCTATAGTGTTGTATAATTTGCTCAGGCGGCCATTCATCTTCACCCCACTTTTGGGTGCTCCCTCCAGCCAGGGACAGATCAATTGACTGCTTTTCTCTAATTAGATCATCATATACATTGATTCCTAACTGATTTCCCTGAACTTGTGGTAGCAGAAAGAACAGTGGTCTAATATACCCTACATAACATATCCCTGACCAGTTTGGGGGTAACCTGCGGTAAGCATATTGGCCACAAATCCAGTAATGCCCTTTTAAAGCTCAGATCCCAGTGGCAAAGGGACCTTTCCAATTTTCATCGTCAATGGTTGGGTCAAAATACAGCTTGCTTCCTGGGCCT
>JAGGNK010009482.1:26668-42207 GCA_017590115.1 Montifringilla adamsi | reverse complement strand
CAGGGCTTGAATAGGCATGAAAAGGTTGAGCATTGTCATGTAAATGGAACACCTTTGTGAGTAAAAGATGGGGTTCAGACCTGTGGATTCACATTCTCTGAACTTGAAAGAAGCAGTGGGAGAAGAGAATGATCAAAACAATTCTCATCTCATTTGCCGTGCCTGTGTCTGTGCACAAGTGGAATGCATTATGGAAGATTGTTTACCTGAAGGGCTTTGGTATTTGGATTCTGGTGTGAGTGTTTTGTTTTCTTGACCAGTTTCTGAAAGCTGTTGCCTGACGGTCGGTCAGGAGACAGTCACGAGATTGTGTTCAGTTGAGTTGAGTGCTTGTTCAGTTTCAGCTTAGATGTAGTGTAATATAGTGTAATACAGTATAACAAACCAATTAATTAGCCTTCTGATATGATGGAGTCAGATGCATCATTCCTCCTGCCAGCTGGGCATAATATCACCAATACAGACCAGGGCTCGGAGCACGGGTTTTCACGAGAGCTATCTCACTTGTGTCAGGTGCTGACATACATACCCACTTCATAACTACATCGGGTTGTGAAGTCTATTTATTCCACATATCGCTTGAGTGACGATTTTTTAGGGTGTGGTCTGGTACACTCTGAATTTCCTGTGCAGACCTTGCATGCAGATATATAGAATGCTGAGCCTGAAACAGCATCCAACACACAGAAGCCGCCAGGATTCACCCTGCAGTTTCTCCAGTGCAGCAAATGGCATCCATAAGTGCAGCGCAACAGGCAACTCCTAAATGTGCTTTATTTCAAACCCTATCTTAGATGTGACAGGCTTTTGTTTGCACCAGGAAAATATTTGGGAAAATATTTAAGGATTTGTTCCTTAAGGAACTGCTGAAGGATCTACTGTTGCCTTTACTCTTGATTTGATAATCAGTATATATGTTAGCAGCAACTAACACTCATACAGGCTGGCACGTTTTTTTTTTTTTTGTTGCTCTTGTTTGGAGGATTTAATTTTCTATTATGTTCCCCTTAGGGAGTGGCTGTCTTGGTCCACTCCCACTTCAGACATCAAAGATACCCCATTCTAGAGTGAGACCTAGGGGGAAAAATTTACCAGATTCCTAAGATGAAATTAGATGCAAACAAGATTTATATTACAAATGTGAACCATTTACTGTAAAGAAAAAGAAAAAAAAAAAGACCCAAGATCCTAAAAGAGAGGAGAGAAAAGGCCAGAAGCAAAGGAAGGAAAAGGAGAAAAGAGCTGGAGAGAGAGATGCAGGGTGTTGCTACCATGGCTCTGGCGATGGCCCATCAATGTTTGATCAGCAGTTGGTGTGCAGGCACTGCGAGTGTGGACAAGGGCGTGACTTTGATGCTCGGTGAACAGCGTGGCTCCCGCACTCCATGAGCACGAAACACTGAGGAGGCTCAATTCAGAAAAGGAAATGGAACAGTACTGAGGCGTCCTCCTCAAGGAAATTTACAGCAGCACTACAAACACTCGTTTATATCGTCTAAACAAATAATCAGGTTCTTGTACATTGGGTTGAAAAAATTTCCTGCAGGCTTCAAAACATCCAGAAAGCATGCATTTATTGAACAAGTTCCTATATTTTTTCAACTCTGTTTCTGCTATGCTGGACATTTCTAAAGCTGAGTGGGGGTGAGGAAGTGAGTTTTTACCTACATAAGAATACTGGTTTTGCAGCAGACAGATTTGTAGAGAGTGTAGACAAACTGGACATACCAGTACCACATTCAAAAATTATCCTTAAATAATCTATGTGCGAAGAGTACCTAATTCATAGGCATGCTATTTACGTGTATGTGGGTGTGTATCTATAGATATATATGGTATATATGTGTGTGTATATAAAAATATGTATGTGTGTATATATATATAAATGTGTGTCTATGTATGTATATACATGTGTGTATATATAAATATAGGTGTATTTGTATGTGTGTGTACATATATAGGTGTGTATATATATGTATGTATGGTTTTTTCCATTAAAATCCAACAAAAGAAGAAGATCCAGAAAAGAGAGGAAACCCACTCATGTCATACTCTTCTGTGTCCAGCAAAGGTATGTCATGGACTGTGGGGCTTTGCTGGGCGTCTGCCATGCTCTCTGTGGCTGCTGCCCTTGCCTAATCCATACTTCGTTCCTGCTCCTGTGGTTATTCTGGGTATTCAAATGGCTTCTGGACCATAAGCGCAGCCTTCTTCACTACCTCAGTCCAGAGGCAGTCGTTGTAATCCAGGAATACCATAGCATCAGCAGCGGGACTGTGTGTCTCATGTACATGGCTCTTTGTCCCTGCTACAGTGGGTGTTACTGCTGGTGACATATCCCTACTGGGTTCCACATTGTGCCATTCCACAATCTGCTGTCTGGATCCCTGGATCTCAGTTGTAGCCTTGTCTGGGATGTCTCTACTGATACACTCAGCTGTGTCCAGAAGATCCTTGCTATCAGCTTTTGAGTACTTCTTCTTTTCTCCTGTGCTGGAAGTGGCTGTGGGGGTTAAGGGCAGAGCCCTCAGGGCTTTCCGGACAAGCCTCAGCCATCTCTGTCGAGCTGGGGCATTGATGAGTGTAGGTGCAGGAAGGCTTTGGACACGTCCTTCAGGTGTTTCTGCTGATGTTGATCCCTCTGCACTTAGTTCCTGGTCCTGCTTCTTGTCTGGGTATTCGAATGGTTTCTGGACCATAAGCAGAGCCTTCTTAACTACTTCCATCTGGACATAGTCATTGTAGTCCAGGAATACATGACCATCATGTGTTCGACTGTGCACGCTATGTTCTGGGCTCTTTGTCCCTTCTTCTGGGGCTGGGATATACTGGGCTATGTCCACAAGAACCTGGCCATTCGCTCTGGGGCTCTGAGGGACAGGTGTCTGCCTCCCTGCCTCTGCTGCTGTGGCTTTTGCTCCAATCTCTTCATCTCCTATTTGTTTGTACTTCCACAGTTCTTGTGGTTCTTCCAAGGGTCTCTGGACCACAAGCACAGCCGTCTTAATGACTTCAGTATGTATGTAGTCAGATGCATTCAAGAAGACTGGCACATCAGCTGCGGGACTGTGTGTCTCATGTACATGGCTCTTTGTCCTTGCTGCAGTGGTTGTTACTGCTGGTGACACATCCCTACTGGGTTCCACATTGTGCCGTTCCACAATCTGCTGTCTGGATCCCGGGATCTCAGTTGTAGCCTTGTCTGGGATGTCTCTACTGATACACTCAGCTGTGTCCAGAAGATCCTTGCTATCAGCTTTTGAGTACTTCTTCTTTTCTCCTGTGCTGGAAGTGGCTGTGGAGGCTAAGGGTGGAGCCCCCACTGCTTTCCGGACAGGCCTCAGCCATCTCTGTCGAGCTGGGGCGTTGATGAGTGTAGGTGCAGGAAGGCTTTGGACACGTCCTTCAGGTGTTTCTGCTGATGTTGATCCCTCTGCACTTAGTTCCTGGTCCTGCTTCTTGTCTGGGTATTCGAATGGTTTCTGGACCATAAGCAGAGCCTTCTTAACCACTTCCATCTGGACGTAGTTGTTGTAGTCCAGGAATACAGAACTGTCCTGTGTTCGACTGTGCACACTATGTCCTGGGCTCTTTGTCACTTCTGCTGGGGCTGTTACCCTCATTTCCTCACCATTGCCTTGTTCCAGGTCCCTCTGTTTTTCTGTGTAATCTTCAGATCCGAGGGTCACAATCATAGTTCTGCTTAGGATCTCATCTGTTGAGTACTGGACTGTGTCCAGGAGAGCTGGGCCATCAGCTGTGGGGCTCTGTGGGGTATGTGCCAGGCTCACTGCCCCTGCTGCTCCAGCTCTTACTGCTAGTGTTGCATCTGTGATGTGTTCTGGGTACTTCTGCTCTTCTGTCTGCTTGATTCCCTGGGTCACAACGATAGCCTCGCTCAGGAGCTCACTGCTGATATTCTGGGCTGTGTCCGGCAGATCCTGTGCACAGGCTGTGGGCTGCTGCTGTTCCTGCCCTCCTCTCCTGTGCATTGCAGTGAAGGCCCTGCGCAGAGCCCTTGGAGCACTCTTGAAGATGGATGTCCTTCTCTCTCGAGCCAGGGCATCGATGACTGTGGGTGAAGGAGATCTGAAAGCAGATCTTGCAGGTGTTCCTGCTTCTCTTGTTTCCTTCATGGTCAGTTGCAGGTTGGGCTCTGCTTTTACCAACTGCTGGCCAGGACCCTGTTCCACAGAGGGCTCCTTGTCCAGGCCCTCAGCCCTGATGAACTGTGCTGGCTCTGGCACAACCTCTTGGCAGCCTGTTGGCTGCTGCCTCTTTTGCTCTCCTTTGCCTTGGGTGGCAATTAAGGCCTTCTGCAGAACGTTCAGCACCTTCCTGTGCGACATCTGGGTCTCTTTTGCCAGGGTGTCCATGAGAGTAGACAAATGTGTGTTGTAGGTGAAGGCCTGGCCTTGATCTGTGTGAGCTGCTGCCTCCTTTCCCACCAGAGAGGGCTTTTCCTGAGTTGCTGGGGTCACAATGGCTGTGCCATCTTCTCCTTCATGGCATTCATTTGAGGGACATTCCTTGTCCTGAGATCCTTCCAGTGTGCCACTTGCTCCTGTTCCCTCATCCGTGGGGCAACTGGGACCCTCCTTGGGACCAGTATGGGAACCTTTGTTGTCCTGCAGGCCCAAGGAACTGACCCAGTGATGAACAGGAGATGACCCAGTGTCATCTGTCCCTTGGCACAGCTCTGTGTCTACTGCATCTTGCCATTCCTCTTTGTCGGACACCTCAACATCGAGGGCGTCTTCCCACTGCTCTTCCTCAGACAGCTCTGAACCAAGGGCATCTTCACACTCCTGCTCCTTGGTCCAGGCCACTGGCTTACTGGTTGGAGCTTGGGCTCCCAGACGCTCCAGCATTGCCTTATTGTTCATGGTGCCCTCAGCGAACCTCCTACATATTACCTGTGGCTGTTGTGGTGTGGTGTAGCCCGTAGTCCAGGGCAGACTTGTGCTCCTGTCCTGTCTGGTCTCATGCCATCCCATTCTACTGTTAACACTCACCCCAGGTGTGTCATCGAGGGCCACAGGGCGCCTCAGCGAGGAACCCTGTCCTTTCCTTTCTGGCTCTCTGTCCTGCAGGCCATCCTGCCGCTGCAGCAAGCTGTGGGCCTGGAAGCTCCTTTCTGGCTCCTCTGAACGCCTCCTGGTGAAGGACACGATGACTTCCTTCAAAACAGGCCCGTGCCTCCAAGGGCTTTGGTGGCACTCAATGAGCACAGACAGCCCTGCTTTCTTCTGCTGTAACACTTGCTGCTGCTGGCCTGTCCCTGCATCTGCATCTCTGCTCGAGGAAGCAGATACAGACACACGGCCCGCCTGGGTGGGCTCTGCTGCTGGCCGCTCCTCCTGCATGCTGGCCTGTGGCATCCTGTGCCACAGACCTGTCTCTGTTACCCTGGAGAGCTGCTGCCTCGGGGGAGAGTTGCTGTCCTAGGACTGGGCACCCCAGGCCTCTCTGCTCCTTAAATAGCCTCACTGTCAGGGCGGGGCCCTGCATCACAAGGGCCTCTGCTTATTATGGCCGCTGCATCACACAGGGCCACTGTCACACACGGCCATGCCCCACCTTGGCCTTTCGGTTCCTTAATGCAGTCTTAAGAATGACAATGTAGATTTAAATGATAGTCAAACAAACTGAAATCAGAGGAACAGCTTTTTTATTTTTTGGATTTCAACTTTGCTACCTGTTGGCTCAGCAAGAAGGATGCAAATAAATAACAGTCCAGAAATACCAGAAAGGGTGAAGAGGAAGAAGAGGCTGTTATTTAATTATGTGTTTGTCTGACAGACATCCCTCATCCACAAGCAGGAGCTGAATAAGTTTTATTTGGGAAGTAAGAAATCCTCAAGCAGATTTTGAGGTCATGACTACGTAACAAGACCTCTCTTCTTTTACATGCTCCCCACTCTGGAATGAACTTTTTCCTTTGGCCTTTCCAGCCACATAAAAGGTTTTTCCCTGATTCTCCCTGACATCCATTCATTCAAAGTCCTGTCAGAATTTAAGGTCTCTTCTGTATTTCTGTAAAGGCTGTTGTGAGCTGCACTCTGCACTGTGGCACACACGACACTGACCTTTGGAGGACTTCTAGAACTGGACAACACTCCCTTTTGTAGAATTCTGTAACTGGAACTGACTTGAGGTCAATGAACCAGCATTGGAGTGGGTATGCCTCTAATTAACTGAATCCTTTTCATCCCCTTTTCAAATCTAAAGCAGTTTTTTTTCAACACACCAAAAGGAACACAAACTCTTCAGGTCACAACACTGGGATTTCTTTTCTCATTTGTCCTTGATGATTTAAAAAGACAGTCTGGAATCAAGGCATGCAAGCACTGCCATGACACATCACAGAGCCATCTCAAAACATTGGCAAACCTGTGGAGGGAAGAGGGGTTCATTCTGGCTGGAAGCTAAACAAATTGTTTGGGTTGGTGCTTAAAACAAAATATACAACACTTTCACATTTCACTGAAAACTGTGCTGGCCTTAGCTGTATTTTCAGCTCTCAGTTCCTGTGCTAGGCTCAGATGAGTGACATGCTCAAGAGATGCTCTTTAAGCTCAGGGGAAAATGCAACACAGCTGTTGCAAAAAAATTCTTTCATTTAATCTTGAAACAAAAGGGACCAAAAGGTGAACTTTATTTAATATAAAAGATTTTGTGTAACTTAGATCTGTATTGCATTATGTGATATAATTTTTGTATTACTCCACTATCAGATTTCCTGTCTCAAGCAGAGCTGAGTAGATCAGTGGTATAAATTATTTTCACTGCGTTCATTACAGTAGAATAAATCTCTCCCTTATTATCCAGCCCAGCATAGGAGGAATGAATGTGTGACTTAGCCAAATGCAGAGCATAAATTCCAGACAATAGAGAAGAATTTTAAAGAGAGCAATTGGCTTCAGCTGGTTTCAACCATTTCTTCAGCTGGCCTGCCTTCCCAGAGACTGAAGTCTCTCAGAGTTGTGATGGTGAGTAGCCCAGAGAGATCAGCAATGGGAGTCACATGGGTATTGTATCTCAACTAGGTCTTGCAATTGCTATATTTTGCTAATGGTATTTTATATTTTTATTGTGGTTTTTTGTACCAGTCTGTAAAATCAGAATGTAATATGTATAGCCAGAATGTAATATCAATTATCATCAGATGAGCAAAGTTGATTTTAGTGATTGCACCTTCCACATGTGGAATATCTAGCAGAATCTGGTGAGAGAGTATTGAACACTGACATCTGCTTAACTCCTCCAATGGTATCTACCTTACCTTCCTATCAACCCTATTCCTTACAGCTCTATGTATTGCTTAAAAAAATTAAATATCTTCCAAAGCACGATTTATTGTGTGTTTTTTTCAGCTTCAGGAAGTCTGAGTAACACAGTGGAAGATGAGCTTCAATGTTGCTAAATCTAACATAGTCTGGGTTAACATCTGTAATTTGAAGCACTCATGTATAGCATTTTCTTTTATTATAAGAAATGTAATGAAAATTATCAAAGAAGTGTTTTGTGGACACTGTAATAGCATGGTATGTGGTACAGCGAAAGTCGTATTTAAAAAAAACAACCCACCAACCAACCAATCAACCAACAAAAAAACCATCACCACCAAAACCCACAAACCAAACAAAAAGTAAGAGTAAAGATTGATATTACTCATCCACACAAATAACCAAAGACAAATCTCTTTCACTCAGTCTCCAGGAGTAACCTTGAGGGGTGTTTCTACTCAAGGGAGGAATCTCCACACACAGAGTTCAAAATCACTTTCAGGTATATTATTCTTTGAAAGGTAGAAATACACTAATACAGACAGATATTTTAAACAAAGAATTATCTTGAGATAAATTCTGATGGAGAATATAAGTATCTGCTTTATTTATTTGAGACTTTATACAAATGCTAAATTTTGTTAAGGACCTAAAGACCAGAATTTAACACTGAGATGCTGTATACACTTTACATGCTTTTATCACAGTGTCTGAAAATTTTTAAAATAAATTATTTGGAAAGTTTCTTAATTTCACTTTGTCATTGCATTCATGTTGTATTGTAAAATGCCAAGTTCAATTATATTACTAGGACTTACATTGTGAAGAATGTAAGGAAAAAAATATTTGCTGTATTTCTAGAGTCTCCAGATGGCTTCAAAGGAAGTTTATTGCAGACATTTAGAGTTATTTTGGTTTGGGCTCTTTTTTTTTGTTTTTTTTTTTCTTTTGGGGGGGGGGGGTTGTCTCTAATTAATGTCATACTGCAGTAACTTGTATAAATTAAAGGTTTTTTCCATATACTTTGATATAAGAAATCAATCTTGCTTTCTTGACATTAGATCAAGAACAGCAAACAAACTAGAGGTTTTGAAATGCTGTTTAGTGCAAATGTGTTGAATTCAAAATGTGATTTTATTGCCAATACAAAATGTTAATGGTGCCAAGTAAATCCCTCAGACAGCTGCAATTATACCTTCCTGGTGGTATGTATACAGATTGTTTTAAGAGTGCAAAGCAGGTAATCTGTACTGGTACATAGCAACAAACAAGATTGGTCTCTGCACTTCCTTGGGTATGGAAAAGTTATTTCAATATTACATTCCTTAAATTGTACCTCTAGATTTAGACAACTCATAGAATTAAAGAATGTCCTGAGTTCAAAGAGACCCACAAAGATAAATTCACTGTTCTACACAGGCCCCAAGAGTCATACCATGTGTCTGAGAAAGTTGTCCAAATACTTCTTGAGCTCTGTCAGGCTTGGTGTTGTGACCACTGACCTGGGGAGCCTGCTCCAGTGGCCAGCCACTCTCTGGTGGAAGGACATTTTTCCTGATATCCAACCAAAACCTCTCCTGACACAATTTCAGGCCATTCCCACTGGTCAATGCAGAGAGAAAAGATCAGTGCTTGCAACTCTACTTTTCCTCATGAGGAAGTTGCAGGCTGCATCGTGGTATCCCCTCACTCTACTCATCTCCAGGCTGAACAGATAAGTAACCTCAGCCTCTCCCCATAATGCTTCCTCTCAAGGCTCTTCACGGTCTTCATGGACACTTTCTAATAGCTAATGTCCTTCTTATAGTATGCTGACCAAAACTCTCCTCAGGATTCAAGGTGAGGTTGGCCCATTGCTGAAGTTGGCAGAGTGAGATAAAGCCTTCTATTGCCTTGCTGGCAATGCTGGTCTGGTCCTCCCCGGACATTGTTGGCCCTCCTAGCTGCCAGGGTAGCATGAAGGCTCATGTTCAACTTCCCTGCTCCCATGCTTTTAAGAGATGGTGCTTAAAAAATGACCAGCACTGATGGAACCCAACATCTTCTAAAGTGTTTTCCCAGGATCTCACCAACTAGCTCTCTGAGCAATCTGAAGTGTGCTCTTCTCATGTCTAGCACTGAAGTTTTGCTGGGACTTTTTCTCCTATCGCCAGAGATTTTAACTGTATTGCTTCATGTTTGCTGTGGCCAAGACCACTTCACTTCCAAGACTCTCTTAAAATACAACAAACAAATCAAGAAGGACATCTTTCCTAGCTGGCTCCCTTAGTAACTGTCCTATGAAGTTATCAACCAGGTGTAGAAAGAATCTTCTGGGCCTGTTTGCACCACCTGTGTGGTATTCCGAGTTAATAGGTAGCACGTTGAAAGCCTTGACATGTTCCTTTTATCCTCTGGTGATTTAAAGACAGGAGTGACATCACTCACTTTGATATTGCGAAAAGATATAAGCCTATGAAATACCCAGTGTTTCCTTACAATCTGCCATTGTTGATGCTCCAATGCAGGCTGTATTTACAGTTTTCCTTTATTTCCCTTACTTTCCTGAACAGAGCTAAGAAAGAACATTACCTTATGTAATCATATGCTACATTTATCCAACTGTTTTAGCCATAACACTGAAATACATAAACACTAATTGCTGCATTGAAAATAATTTTAATGTATATAGTGTGACACGTCAAACCCATTTATGACACTCTCATTTTTTGTTTTGGGGTTTTTTTTTAAAGGCTATTTGCTGACTTGTGTTAAGGGACAGTGTTCAGACCACAAATAATGTCTATTTCTTCTCTGCCTTGCCTTTTAACCCTGTTTCAATGATCTGATTTTATACACTTCCCTGAATTTTGTTATTCATCTCTGACACTGATTTTATTACATTTTTCTAGGTATATTATCTCCTCTCTGCACACTCGAGAAAGCTACAAATACATAAAATTCTTAAAATTTAATTGACAGGTTAATTAATAATTTTGTAAATCTCTGAACTCACTCTGAATGGGTTTTTTATTTTTTTGTGGGAGTTTTTGGTGTGTGTGGGTTTTTATTATTTTTTTGCTTTTACAAGCATGCAGGAAATCAGACAAAATTTCAATTAAATTGTAGCTGATTGACAACTTACTACTTTTCCTCAATGATTCCTCATACTTTTGTTATGTAGAGAACTCTGTATCATTCCTATACTAAAATATTTCAGTAAAGGAAAATAGGAATAATGGATCTACCAATTCTGTATCTTGGTCTTTTTTTTTAATAGGAAAAAAAAAAAGAAGAAAAGAGATGTAAGCAAAAAAGAGTTATCTAAGGAAAACTGTGTTTTCATGTTGACCGCGTAAGGAAGACTTCCCGCACAGTTATGAAGAGGCTGTACTGTTTACTGTTGGGTGTAAGATTTTTTTTTTAAATTTGTGTAAGTAAAAAGAGTAACTCAATACCTATAGAACAGTACTCTGGAGCTGTGTACTCTAGCCAATGTATCCAAATTACAGCTTGATGTTCACAAATTAATTGAGTTTTGTTACTAGTGAATAAAATACTCAGGTTTTCCTAAAACATGAAAAATGGGTTTACATTTTCCATTTGCATATACATGGACTTTTAATGTCAGTACATATGCAGTATGTGCAGAGACAGGTAATAACAGAAAAGTCAATATCTTTTTATTTATTGCATGAACAGTTTATGCAAACCTTTGAGGGAAATATGAAACAGCTTACATTACTAAGTTTCGTTTTGACACTTCATTTTCTATCAGCTTCTAATTTTAAAATTGTTTTTCTTGTTCTCTGCTTACGTTGCAGCTGTAAAGTGTGTCATTTAGCTTTTCTTGTTCAATGAGAAATTATATTTTATGTTACTTTTATACATTAATTTTACTGTTTATTGTTTGTTCTGTGATTTTTTTAACCATCATCTTTTACAGAGGCTAGTGGAAAACTCTGGAAGACATTATTTCTCTGTGATTGTACAAGGTTTGTGATTGTACTGAGCAATATTTGTTATACAATATTTTCCTCAACTAAATGGATGCTATTATTACATATATTTTCAAAGACTACTGGAGTGCTTTCATGTAACTGAATTACATACAGTTTAATTAACTTAAATCAAATTACTCATTAGCAGTAATAACTTTAAGCTTTAGAATGTAGTTGAATTGTGAAAATGATTTGAATACCTGGCTTAACAGCTTCAGTATGGTGTGATATTAATTAGCATTGTACATATCTTAGCTCCTTTCAAGACATGTACAGATGGGATAACAAAGCTGGAAAGATAAGGGGGTCTGAAAATCTCTTTTTTAATTTACTAATTCAAAAAGGTATCTGCTATTGTGAACAACTGAATTAAAACAAGATTAGCTATTGAAGAAAAAATACACTAATCGTAAATTATCTGACAATGTTATTTCACTTGAGGTCAAATTATTTTAATTGAAATGAAAATAGGAGAAGAAAGGACACTATTCCTAATCCTAATGAGAGTCTTTGTTTCAGAGTAGTTAAATTATGTGATTAAAATTAAACATAAGAAAGAGATGTAGGAAGAGTAGATTTCTTTCCAGCTTGATCCATTTCCTTGAGTTGGAGTTGCCGTTTCATTTAAAACTCATTATCAGGCTTATCTTTTGTCTTTTGAAAAGAATGACTTCTAAATTCATAGACTTTTGACCACAGTGTTAGTCTAGGTACTCTTTAAATTTTTTATTTATTTTGAAGAAATTCCTGATGATTCTGCAGTGCACCTATTAGATGTCACAAGTAGAGGAGATCTGAATGAGATTATTCAGAAGGTCAAGAAACCTATAGCAATTTGATAAAATCTGTTTCCTTTTGTAATAATTTTTATTTTATTTTGTTTATTTTTGCCAGCCAAAGTGTGTTCAGTTTGCCTAAGAGGGCCTCAAGTGAAAACAGTTGCTGTTACTGAAAGTACAAAACTAAAGGGTTAGCAAAACCAGTGTGTATCAGAGTGTACCAATGTTGTCTGAGTGTAACATTCGTGACACATGAAGCAAGAAAATAAAGCATGTCTTCTTTTCTGGCAATCTAAGAATCAGAGTTGAAGAAGAGGAGTAATCAGCTCCTGCTGGATTACAGCACTCTTTTCTGGATTAATTTCTACATAATATTACAGGAATGCTTCTACTCAAAACAACCAAACACTCCTCTGATAGCTGATCTACCTCTTAACCTACAGTATATCAGTATATTTTGACATCCAGAAAAACATTAAGACAGTACATATTGCTTTAGCGATTGTGTGTACTGGCAAAATTGAAATTAAATCTTTATTGGCTAATGAGAAGAAGCAAGCCAATGATGGCTTTCGGAGAGGACTCGAAGGATCACTACTGAAATGAGTTCACTTTGTCAAATGAAGTAAAGATTTGTAAGAAAGGAATCTTAGGCATATCAAAGGCAAGCAGAAGAGGAAGAGAGATTGAGTGGCAGCATAGTATCCCATCCCAAGCAGGATAAGACTCATTAGTGATCAGAGAAACACTAAGCACTGATTTTCATCCCAGTCAGTTTGAGGAAGATTTGTCTCTGTTTTCATATGGAGAAAGATGGTAAATAGGCTAAATTAAACACTTAAGTTACCAGATCCAGGGCAAGATATTAGGCAGTCACAAGAAGCACACTAGAGGTGCTAAAGAGACTGCTGCTAAGAAAGGAGTGAGGAAATTCTTAAAAATTTCTTGCCCTCTAGACAATCAGGAAGAATTTTCATGGAGTCAGTCAGTGATGTAATAAATGATGCAGTGAGAATGTAAAATCAGTTCATACCAAGAAACTAGCCAGAGATGTGTAACTGAAAGGTCAAGGGTGTCAAAATACAGAGTTCAGGTATTTTAAAAAAATATCCACAAGCTTTGAACAACAACAGTGATTTCTCAATTTGTAATTAAAAAGATATATTCTGTTCCTCAATTAATTTATTCATTAAGAAATCAGATATAGAAATCAAATATATTAAGAAGTCAGAGATAGACCTTGGGGTGTTCAGTTGTACATTCAGTAAGTTCATATATAGCAGAATGATGCATTCATTTATTTATCCTTACTTAAGAGGGTAAAATTTAAGTATAATAAAAAATTCCTAGGAGTCACACCTTATAATATTTTTTTCATGTAGAAAGCTTTGTTCAATGGGAGTAAAGGCTGTAGCATCAAAGTAGTCTAAAATTTTGGCTTCAGACATCAGACCTTCAATAATCGTAAATTGCTACTGAGAAAACCCAAATTCTTCTGCACTACACATTCCATGACTAGGATGAAAGAGTGACTCAATTACTCATTGCCTTTGAAAAAAAAAAAAAAGAGGATTCAACTCCCTCAGCTCAGACTTCTGTCAATATTGCTTTTTGTACTTAGAATGATGCTATTTACCTCTTTTGAGTAGAAAACAGTAGTTCGAATTTGCATGATCAGAAGTGAAAATTCACCTTCCAGCACATCATCTCTAAGTGAATAAAGCAACAAAACTGTACCAAGGAACAGCGATTTTCAGTATAGTGCACAGCACTAAATATCCCTAAACTGGGGCACTCACTTTTTATTACTCTAACAAACAATGATCTGCTTTTCATTAATAGCATATTTTATATATTTCTTCTGTATTAACTAAGCCACAAATTCAGAGCTAATGTCAGAATGATGTCAATTTGTAAAACAATTTTTTAAAAGTGCTGACACCTAATTTAAAAAATAAGTTTAAAAAACCAGTTTCTGCAAAGAAATATTTTAGAATTAGTGACACTCAGTTGAAGTCTGATGAAGATGAAATAGAAGTAATGTGATTAAAATGAAAATTAAACTGGGATTTATATCCCATTTTATATTTATATCTATACTAATTTTCTAAGATACCACAAAAACCAGTAAATTTCAATACAATTATAAAATAAATACTGAATTTTATATTTTGTTTTCAGTAAAGTCTTTTATAAAAATTACCAAATGAAAGCATTGAAAATGGCATGAAAAGCAGAAAGACAATACTATAAAAACTGCTACTTCCTGTAGATCATAATGACTAGTTTTGACTAGAGAAAACTGAATAAATAAGTATTTTAAAAATAAAGAGGTAGCTAAACCATCCTGAACATATGAACAATGCATGCCCAATATAGTTCATGAATAGGTGAAATATTTTAATGTTTATCTTGTTCTTTCTGATTTTAATTATGGCCATGTATGACATGGGGACGGCATATAAATCTGGAGTTTTGGATTGAAGAAGAATATACTGGAGGAGCTCAGGGTATAAAAATTTAAAGACCTCTTAAGGAATTCAGGGTTGTTGTAAAATATGATTACCAATTGTGTAACAGTGCCAGAATGCTTATGCTATATCCTGATTTAAAAAAAAAAAAAAAAAAAAAAGAAAGAGCAGAACAGTGGATCAGGGTACTTCAAAAAATTAAATCTCAATAACACTACACAAAGATATTGAATATCCTATGTGGCAGATTCATGTGGCAGATAAAGCAGAAAAGCTGACAAGCAACCAAAACAAAACCAAGTGTAAAGGCTGTAGAATGCTCAGCTCAAAATCCTCCATATTGCACAGAAAGATGAAGAGATTATGATAACTTGGTGGTTTCCAGAGCTCTCTGAATTGCTTCGTTATAAATGTGGTTCATGTAAAGACATAGAAAGAAAACCAAGGAAAGGAAGTCTCAGTATTGTTTGGTTTTAATACCAGTTCAAGAAAGTGGATATTAGTAAATACAGACTGAAATGCCACAGGAAGACAAATAATACAAATGTTAGAGTCTGCATCCTGGTCTCAATCACATAGGAATAAAAAGTAAAAAAAAAAATAAACTCAACAAATGAAACACACCACCACTGCTGACACCAACAAACAAACAAAAACAAGCAAACAAAAAAAAAAAAAAAAACAAACCCAAACAGAATAAAACAAAATAAAAAATCCAACCTCCCTCCAAAAAACCACCAAAACCTTCTCTGCTTTTTCATATACCTAAACTAACAACTTAGGTAAAATATCTTCTGTGGATGATGAAGATAGGGATCCAGTAAAAAGGTCTTCTGACCTTTGTTTGATTTGCGTCATCAGTTAGTGAAACTAAAGACAAAAAAAGTCATCCTGTTGGATGTGTGTTGGATGCCTGCATACTTAAACCATCACAACTAACTCAACAAAGGAACTATCCTTTGCTGTAGTAAGGACATGAACGACTGAGAGGTGATCTAAAACCAAACATTTGGTAATAGA
>JAGGNK010009482.1:0-26474 GCA_017590115.1 Montifringilla adamsi | reverse complement strand
GGGGAGGGGGAGGGGAGGGGAGGGGAGGAATAAAACATGGAGTGGATGGAAGAAAAAAAGGTAATTATAGATTTAAAATACGTAAAAAATGCTTAGATTTGCAGATTCTGTTGTCATCATCACATCATTGCTGACTGACCCTTCTGCAGGTCCCACCAAACTGCGTGAGTCAAGGTAAATTTGCAAGATGTGCAGTTCAGCACAGGACAATCCTGACTACAGCATCAAAGACATGGAAGACATGAAAAAAGGACACTGAAAGATAGGGAACACCAGAACTTAAAGCAAAATAAAAACTGAGATGTTAATATTTGCCACTAGGAATTTGGAAGGAAAAGGTGATAGTACTAAATTGAACAGGTATCAGTCTTTAATAAAGACAGCAGCAGACAGAAAGGATGCTGAAGCTGCTCATAGTACATAGCAAAATCATGCAGCCCCAGGGGGACTAGAGAAACAAGTGGGTCAAACTTGAGAGCTAAGATAAAACTGTGGTGTGAATAATCAACAGAAAATCTGTAGTTTGCCTTTGATCCTGCAAGGCTCCCAAGAGAGGAGAATGACAAGAAAGCTGTTTCTTGTGAGATGGTAAAGGAATTTGGCCTGAGGCTTTCTTAGAAAGATCATGGCCCACATACACATTTGTTTCTTCTGCCTCTCAGGGGAACTGGTACCCATATGTTTTATAACTAAATAAATAATACTACGGAAATATTCTGCATGGCAAATTTCTTACTAAATGGTAAAAAAAACTCAGAGGGCTTTTACTGGCCTAAAAAGGTCAATATACTGTGCATACTAAATAGTTCTGCAATCTGTTCTTCCTTTGAAAAAAAGTATTGTCATTAAGACTAAGTAAAGCCAGTGCTTGGAACTCATTCACACTGGTATTCCATGGCTGAAGGTAAAGCATGTAGCCAACCATCATAATACAAACTGGACTTGATGTTGAGACAGAGTTATGTTTTTTATCCCACTTTTAGTTACACCATTTTATTTATGCCACTTTTCTAAAAACTTTAACTTCTCTAATGCCACACAAAGCTTCTTCCAGCTGTTTTCAATGGACAAACTGCAGGACAGAGCTAAGGCTGAGCTGAGGGCTTAGCTTGTCTAAGAGGCACTTTAATGAAAAATGCTATCTAAGAAAGTACAATAATTATGTCTCGTAGCGAGGAGTGAGGAAAAAAGGTATAAAAAATAGCCCTGTGAACACCAAGGTCAGATAAGGAGAGGGAGGATGTGATCCCAGGTTAAGCACAGATTCCTGTCAGGAATGGCAACCCATGGAGGACCCATGACAGAGGAGAACGTGAGAGGGAGCAAAGAGACAAACCTCAAGGTCATGATTGTGAGGCTACCAGGTGTTCCCCACCACCCTAAAGGGACTCAGTGTAGCAGGTGGTCACTTCTAACAGGGCAGGAGAGGAGTCTGGAATGAAGAAGTGGAGCTGAGCCTGGGAAAAAAGATGGGGAGAAGGAGGAGGAAGATGTTTTCTAGAGATGTGCAAATATTTCCCTCTTTTTGTTTTGTTTCCCAGTACCTGAATCAATACTCAAATGTACATATTTAATAGGTTATAATGGAAGTTAAATTTCCTGAGCTGAGTCAGTTTTGTCTGTAACAGTAATTGGTAAACCATTTCTCTGTCTACCTAAATACACAGGCTTTCTCACTTGTGCTCTTCCTAATTTCTTCTCTCCTCCTCCTGAAGGGGGAAGGCAAGTCATTGACTGTCACTGTGGGTGCTTGGCTTTCAGCCCAACCAACCCCAATGATGTATCTTTATTTACTATCTTGAAGCTGGTGGTACAAAAAGGGAAGAAAGCACAAAAGGATATAAATAACAAAACAAGCAGGAAAAAAGCCATAACCTTTTCTTCTCTGAATATGTTAAAAGAAAAAGCAATAATGAATACTGGTTGATTCAGGAGAACAGACTTGAGAAAGTTTAAGAGAGAAAAGGAAAAAAAAGAGTGAAAATTTAAAATAAATATTAATAAGCTTTATAATATTAATTTTTTATTTCAATTACTGCAGAAATATAGGAACTGTAGAATATACCATAACATTTGGCTGTTGTCCCTTGTGTCATCACTTTGGATTTTTAAGAACAGATGGTATACTGGTTTTATATGTCATGTTGCCCATGATGGAGGAGGTTTCTGGCAGTAAACTGGGTGATGATGTGGGCATGAAGTTCATGGAGAACTGCAGTTAGTGGCAAGGATTCATCTTGGAGCAATTTTGAAAGAATGTCTCCCATGGGAGAGACTCCATGCTAGGTCAGGGGAAGAGTATTAGGAGGAAGAAGCAGCAGAGACAACATTAAATGAACTGACCATGAACCTCATTTTCTGTCCCCTCTCCTGCTTGATGGGAAGGAGGTAAAGAAAATTGTGAGTGAAGTCAAGCATGAGAAGAAAGGAGGAATGGGAGGAAAATGCTTTGATGTATGTTTTTACTTCTCATTTTCCTGCTCTGAGTTTTGAGTGGCAATTAATTAAATCAATTTTTCCAGGTTGACTGTTTTGCCCATGACAGTAATGGATGAGTGATCTCTCTCCCTGTCCTGTCTTTATATTGAGTCATGAGCATTTTGTCATATTTCCTTTCCCCTGTCCAGAAGAAGGGGAATGATAGAGCAGCTTGGTGGGCACCTTGTGGCTAGCCAATGTCAACCCACCACAGAAGGCTATTAAAACTAATATCTGTCAGGTGAATTTGTAAAAAACAATGATGTAAAAAGAATACATAGGCACTTAAAACGTCAGAGGCCCATAATACTTGAGTGATCTAGATATTCCTCACTAGTGAATGCTATCTCCCTTCCAGACCTTTGTAGCACAGCCTTTCCTGCTTAGATTTGGTATTTATTCTGGGGTGAAATCCTATTTGTTTGAAACTTTAGTTCAGCTCATTGTATTTCCAATAACCTGTCTTTTCTTCTTTCTCTCCCTGTCTGTGTTTAGGTCAAAAAATTGTATTTTCTCATATCATTTTATATAGTATATGGGTTTTGTGTGAAAGTTCTATATAATTAATGTGATGTGAACCTGTTTTGTTGTGTTATCTTTGTTACTTTGCCTCATCAGTTCATTTGAAATTCCAGCTGGAGAGACCTCTGTTCTTCCTCACCGATTATTCTATTTTTACCTTCTCTTACTCTTTATCTCCAGTTCTGTTATTAATGTTACAAAGTGCTCAAAAATTATTTCCATGGAAAGGTAATGTATTCAGTTTTGAATACTGCATTATTGAGACAACAGAACAATCACATTTAGGAAAACACTTGATTAGCAATTTCAAATAATCGCTATTTGAAAATTTCCAGTCTTGCCTCAAGTGAAAGGGTAGGTGGGGATGCTAAATTTATTCTCCTTATGCCATTCATTACTTTGTACAGCCTTCTTATATCTGCCTTAATTTATTGTGTCTAAATTAAGGTCATAATCATTTCCATCTTTCCATACATAGAAGCAATTTCAAGCCTCCAAAAGTTGTTACCTGTTTTGAAGCACCTTGTTTTTCACTATAGCATCCTTGAAAATAGCAGGTCCAATGTTATTTTTCATTCGGTTTTCCACTTCATAGTTAATAAACAGTAGGTTTTAAGTTTCTTTGAAAGCAAAAAATAAAATGCTGAAGTACATTTCCAAATTTTTGTTTTATTTTGGTCAATAAAACATAGAGCCTATTTTATAAATAAAATACAGCACTGTCCTGGATTAGGGCAAATCTGGGAGAAAACCTCCAAAGGGGCCCCCCCGGAAAGCAAACCCACACGGCCCCTCCCCCCAACCAGTTCGGGACGGATTCCTCGGAGAGTAGTGGAGAGAATCTGTTTATTTAACAGGCAAAACACCCCCAGCACACAAAATGAACAATACTGGATGACAACACTCTTTCACCGATCTGAAAAGGATGACAAATTCAGAAAGTCTTTCCTGGGAGTGGTCACTCTGTTGTCGCTCCCTCCGGCGCTGGGGATGGCTGCTGCTGCAGCCACAAGATGTAAACTCTTGGTGTTTCCCAGGTCCCAGTCCGGAGCAGGTTTGAATGGTTCCAAAAAGGGAAAGGAAAAACAGTCCAGGGAAAAATTTGGACTGCTTAGCTAAACTAACTAACAAGTAGAAGCAAAAAGCAAAAACAAAGCAGGAGCACAGCAGAAGCAAGAGCAAAGCAAGAAGCAAAAAACAAAGCAAAAAGCAAAAGCCGCACTGTGTACTGCCCCGTCTCTCTGTCCCGCCAGCCATGGGGGAGCAGGCTGATAACAAACCAAAACAAACCTTTGTGGCTGACTCTCCGCGTGTAGTGGAGACACGAGGCTTGACTCCATTTCAGAAGGCTGATTTATTATGTTAAATATTATATTAAAATACTACATTAAGACTACTAAAGAACAGAGAGATCAGAAGGCTACAACAAGTACAGAACAGAATAACAAAACCCTGTGACTGCTCACAGCCTTGGCACAGGTGGCTGTGATTGGTCATCAATGGAAAACAATCCACATGGACCAATCACAGATGCACCTGTTGCATTCCACAGCAGCAGATAGTAATTGTTTACATTTCTCTCCTGAGGCTCCTCAGCTTCTCAGGAGAGGAAAAATCCCAGCAGAGGATTTTTCATAATATCATGGCTACAAACCTTGCTCTTCAGAGCCAGTCTTGAAGGCACAGAACATAATATATAGCATTAACAGAACACACAATTTGGGATACAAGCATCATAACCTCACCCTAGGACAAGCAGAAATAAGTAAGTTCTACCCAGAAAAAATGCCCAAAAACTCACAAACAAAACAAATTTTAAAAACCCCACAACAATCATCATAAGTTCTCAGTTAATTGGGAGAAAATATACAAATTTTGTCATGCTTCTTGCACTGTGTCATTTCAAAAAATAGTTAAAAGAAACGTCAGATACCAAGATATGATCTGTGTTAAACTTAAGCCTTGCTTTTCAGAATGAAATACTGGTTTTAATTGATATTTGGAAAGTAACTATTAATTCATTATATCTTAATTAATATTTGGTCTTATCAAGCAAAATATTTCCTTTAATGAAGAGAAAAATAAGCTTTTATTCAAAGCACTAATAGTTTATTTGTATCTTTTTTCCTAGTACCAAAAATCCTGATATCAAAGTCAGTGAAGACGGGAAAGAGGGTACTCCAGCTGGTGGAACAGATATTTCTGTGACCCAAGGAGAGGACTGTGGTAAAGCAGGTTGTCCACCTCTAGCCTATGGAAAACTCCCTTCCTCAGGAGATGAAGAGTCCTCAGAAGCACTTCAAGAGCCTTCACTGGAGCAGACTAATGTCCTATGGAAAGAAATTCATGCAGAAGAATACTTTCTGGAAGGAATTGTGTCCCATGATGAGCCCAGGCTGCAGAAGTTTGTTCCTGAGGGACTGAACCTCCTGGAAAGGACTCATGCTGAAACCGTTCTTTGAACACCACAGCCTCTGGAAAGGACCTATATTGGAGTAGTTTATGAAAGACTCTCTCCTGTGGGAGGGACCCCACTGAAACAAGGATGTAGCATAGGGAGGGAAGATTAATGAATCATTAGCAGAGTCTGGAAAGAAGGGTGGTGAGAAAGTGGTTTTAATTTCAGTTTTGTTTCTCATTTTCCTACTCTAGTTTTAACTGATAATAAATTAAATTAATCTTTCCCAAGTCAAGTTTTGCCCATGAGGGTAGTTGATGATCTCCTTATTCTTGTCTTGAACTGCAACCTTTTTCATCATATTTTCTCCTCCTCTCTTGAGGAGGAGGAGTGAGAGTGACACTTGGTGGATACCTGTCAGCTAGCTAAGGTCCACCACAGTCCTTTGACATTCCTGTTTTTGTGAGAGGTGAGTGGTAATCCACCCATACACTTTTACTTGCACTGTGTAATTGAGATGATGACTGCTCTCTTCATGATTGTAGTGACTTTCTACAAACTCTTCAGGACACAGATTTGTTAAAGATCAAGTGTTTGTTAAATAGTCCGTGCTAAGCTCGTAATAAATACTGTAAGAATCATTAATCAGGTGCATTCAGGTATATGTTTCAAATGATCATGCATTTCTCTAGCACTTGACCTTTTCAGAAGGAGAACACCCAGCAAATTAAGTTATCATTTATTTTAATTCAGATTTCACAGACTGGTTTGGAGACTCAGAGTTCTGTTCTTGTACACAGCTGTTAGTTCTGACTGGTTTTACCTTTTTTTTTTTTTTCCACACAGCTTCTGACTAAATTTGGGCATGTATTTATGCATGATTAATGTGCATTTCAGGACTCAGGTTACAAAGGTCAGCATGCCATTTGGATGTGAGCAGAAACTGTGTCAGTTTCTCTGTCAATTGTCAGAACAAAGAGTCAGACTGAGAGAAGTACATGGGGAAGAATATCTTCACAGAAGGGTTTGTTAAGCCTTGAAATGGACTGCTCAAGGGTGTAGCTAAGTCACCCTACTTGGAAATGTTCAACAAGTGACTGGACATGTCAGGGCCATAGTGCATTTGATATGATGGTGTTCAGTCAAAGGCTGTACTGCATGATCTCAGAGGTAATTTCCAACCTACATGATTCTGTGAAGCTGTGAAGAATGGAGGTGCCTAATATGAGATGCTAACAAAAACTATTCATCACTGTCCAAAAATGGAATTATCAGAATGCCTTGGAGTGATTTATGATGATAATCTATTCCATGATTCTATGCTTTACGCCCAAAAATGGTTGCTCTATCTTTAAGGCACAGGACTGGGTATGTTCAGGGCTGGGAAGGGGGGAGTATATGGGGGTTTGGTGGGAAATTTTGAGGTCTCATTGCCCAGGTGTTCCATGGCTATGTTCGGTTCTGCTTGGCTAGCTTGCTTTTGTTGGCCCAGGCTAAAAGCTTTTCCTTTCCCTGGCTTGGAGAAGCTGCAGTAGAAATCTTTCATCTGCCTTGAGGCAAACTCAACAGCTGCAGGTCTAAGAACCCATACAAAAATACCACTAAAAATCATTACCTCAAAAAATACAACTTTATAGTCTCATTTTTCAATGAGACCCTTCTAAGAAAAATTCTTTTTTAATCATAAAATAAGTTTTTCTTCCCTACAAGTTTCCAAAAACTGTTGCCAACACCAGAGAGCCACCAGGTTTTTGATTCCTGCTGGAACTCCTCCGTGGAAGCTCCACTTTCCTCAGAGTGAAAGCAGGCACCACGTGTTGGGAAGGGGTATTTCTCCAACATTTCCACCATTTTTCAGGTATTTTTGGGTCTTTGTTCTTGTGGGGGGTAGGGGACTTCTGATAATTTGGTGTTCAGCAGTTATTTACTTTTCTTCCTTGCCTTGAGAGCATTCTGTTGTTGATAAGCCATTGGTTTGGTATGGCTTTTTTCATTTTTGTCTATCAGTATTCATTTTCTGTTGGTGGAGGAGGATTGTTGAAATCCTTTAGAGGAGACTGCTCATTGCAGAGTGTGCTCTCTTAAATTTGTCTTGAAACTGAGACATGGAACTTCCTGTCTCTGTGGATATAAAGACAATTGTCTATATTTCTCAGATGGAAGTCCCTTAAAATTGTATTTATCCACAGGCTGCTTTTGAGTCTATAAATACATATCTGCATATTTTTTTTAGTAGTGTTGGCAGTAGGCTAAGAGAAATGATCTGAACTCTGCTCAGTATTATAAGGCCACACCTGGAGTATTGCATACAATGCTGGTCTCTTCAGTACAAGAGAGACACAGATACACTGGGTACAGTTAAACAAATGAACACCAAGATGATGAAGAGACTGGAGTATTTCTCTTAACTGAAAAGCTCAGAGAAATAGGACTGTTCAGCCTAGAGAAGATGCTTCACTGATTCTTTACAGTGGTGCCCAGTGACAGGACTAAATGCAATGGATACGAACTAGAACACAAAAAACTCCATCTGAACACCTGGAAGCACGTTTTCAACTGTAAGAGTGGCTGAGAACTGGCACAGGTTGCCCAGGGGACTATGCAGCATGTATTCCTGGAGAAATTCAAAAGATGTCTGTACACTGCTCTGGGCAACAGACTTGAAGTAGCCCTGCTTGAGACATGTGTAGGACTAGAAGAACCCAAGGGGTCCCTTCCAGCGTCAACCGTTCTGTGATTCTAGAATGGTTCTAGGAAAGTTCTGTGCTACAACATCCAATTAAATGACAGATAATTAACATAAGAAGCTGTTACAGAAATCCTTAGATTTAATAATGATGAATGTTGTAAATAGAGCTGAATTCAAAGTATTAAGAACTATAATATGAAGTGCCTTATCTGGAAAACTGTAGTTCACTAGAATTTACTTTTCATGTGGGCTTTGACAAGTGATGCTTCTGGAAATATGAGTGGCTCTGCATCAGGGAGTTTGGATAGTGAGACTATGATTCTATAACTAACTCACTTCCAAATAGTTAAAACTGGTGTTCCTGTACAAATAGGTAAGTTTATTTCTATTACCCACTCTATTCAGGATAAATAAACGTAGCCTTAGGGCATTTTCAAGCCTCATTTTGTAAACTTATTAGAACAGTATAGTGTGAAAAAATCTAAATTGGAAGCATTATTTGGCCTGTGATTGAAAACCTGGCTCACAAATTTATTATACTTTATTAGAGTGATTAAATAGTGAGCGAAAATAGTCAGAGGAAGCACAAAAGAGGAAGTGAGGTAAACAAAGTTGCATGATTGAATAGACCTGTAAAACTCTTTTTTTTTAAATTCATAGCAAGTGAGCTGGGCAATATAATTTACCACTCTGTACTTTTAACCTCAATATTTTTCATTGATACAAACAGGAAATAAGGATTTTAATGATAACACATCCAGAATTTTTAGTTTCCACAACTCTCTAATCCCTGAACAAATCATGTGGGCTCTAGTTTATATATGCTTCTGAACAACCATTCTCAACTTTCTTTACTGAAATTAATCTCAAGAAATGTATATGTACAATGTAAAAGTAGTTCAAGACTGCATAAGTATAAACTTCAGTAAATGTTATACACTTACTTTTCAGAAAGTGAATTTACTAAAGAAACAAAATAATGCTCCAAAGAATTTATAAGTTGCAGTAAGCGACCACAAATGAAGGAATGGTCCACAGGATTTTTTCAGATTTGAAAGTCTAGAACCTATTTTTAGCCTCTGCAGAGGCACGTGGCGTACTTTGAGAAAGTTATTACTTTGTAAGGTATTAATTATCTAGCCAGTCAGTTCTTTTAGGTTTTAGCTGATTGTCATAAAGTAGTATCAAACTTAAACCAATGATGGCATTGTAAAAACCTACAAACAAAATAATCAGTAATTATTTTATTTAGGAATTAATCATTCCTGCTTCATAAATCTTAAATGCCAATATTTGAAGTCACAATAGAGTACAGAGATCCGAAATAAAATTTATCATCTGTATGTACTGGGAAGATGTAATACTCAGAACTTCCCTAATTCACTACCAAATGGGCTGTTTTCATGCACCTGTTTGTCAACATATGGAAAGAGCTTGAGAGTATTATGTCACTAGTGAATTTTTTAAATCATATATGTTAAGGAAGGAATTAAAAAGAAATCATTTTGAAAAGCATTAAGTAATAAACTTGCAGAACATCCTGAATCAGAAGAGACCCACAAGGATCATCAAAATCCAAGTCCCAATTGACAGGAATTTGCTATGAACTAAATCAGATAAATGTAAATACTGCTACTTATATATATCTTTATTTGTTTGATGTTTCATCCATCCATCCATCCATCCATCCATCCATCCATCCATCCATCCATCCATCCATCTATTATGAAATGGCAAGTACAGCATATCAGCTACTAACAAAACTTCTCTACATTATTCTGCTGTTCCCTGTCCTGACCTGGATAAAGTATACCCTTCCTTTTAAATTGAACTGTAACTCACTAGCATTGCGTGTTCACTCTTTTGGTTGTTCTGGGCAGATATCATCAAGTGAGTACTGATGATATCTGCCCAGAAACTGTCTGATACAGTTTATTGACAAATATACCTAGGGGTAACCCATGCAGTTTATGAAATTCTATTTATCATTAAATGTACTTAGTAGTTTACTGTCACATCAGATTATTTTACAAAAAAAAAAAAAAAAAAAAAAAAAAAAAAAACCAACAAAAAACCAAAAAACCCATCAGCTAGAAAGAGAATTTAAAAACCATTAAATGAGGTCTGTTGATAAACACCTCCACAGAGTAACACATGTCTTGCAGGAGAAAAAGCCAATAATGTTTCACATTTTTATACAATGTAAAATTACATCATGTCTTTCCTACATCCTCTTTTACACATATGCCAGAGTACCACTAGACTTCTGTAGAAGTCAAACACAGAAACAATATAGCAAATAAAATTATTTATTTTGGTTGGATTTTTGGCAATTATCTGAATTGGTATATACTCCTGTATTGTAGGAGCAAAAATTGCTTGTAGATTATGCAATCTATAAAATAAGTTCATATAACATACATGAATACAATTCTATAGTAAACCTGATTTTTTATTTCGTTAGAACAATTCTGCTAAATTAGTTATTTATTAAACTTTTATTATCACTGAATTGAAAAGGAAGGTGGTTTTTTACTATCAGTGAAATTTTGTAGCCTCTCTTTCCAGAGAGAACTCTTTTGAAATAACTTTTTCTGACTTGCCTTTTATCTGTCCCCCATAGTATACTTTCCTGATAATTTGTGCTACAGAAAGCAAAGTTTACATAAAAGTTCACTGAAAAGTTTAAATTAAAACCAAAAAGAAAACCCCTGGCATTAAAGCCATGAAAAAGGAATTGTTATAAAATTATATTAAAATATATTTAAACCTTTTTTTGCAGTTTGGAGATGTACATATCACCAATACCAAGGAAAGATAGAAGTTGCAGTGTACTGCCTTTTGCCTCCTTCTGCCAAAGAAATAGAAGAAAACTCAAATGTTATAAATCAGCTGTAAGGTGAGGAAGTTCAACTAAGCTGATCAGGGAAGTAACATGGTAACTGTCCTAATTTGGCAGGAGAAAGTAATAACTTAGAAAATAAGTTTGATTAAAGAGTTTTTCAGTTCAGCATTGGAAAATGCTTAAATTCTGAGGATATCCTCTGAAATTTTCTGAAGAATAATAGTATATCATACTGCTGTATATTTGCAAAATGGAAATATTTTCTTAATCACTAATTCAAAAAATAGTGTGGAGGGTAATATGAAATTTGAATAAAATTAATTTATGCTAACCCTATATTTTTTTAGAGGGCAGGAAAATTCTTGTGGTAGGGGATAATTTCTCTATATCACAAACTGTCGTTCCTAAGAGCAGTGGATCTTCACATTGAGTGCATGCCTCACAGGACAGGTAGATCAGATACCTAAAGTTCAGGGGATATATGTACTGCACAATGTAGAACAGTGAAATATATAAAATTAGATACTGTGACTAAATAAGAAGGAGGCTGTATTGCACAGGAAGTAGAGACAGGAGTGGAAAATACACAGACCGTGGAAATAATCTAAAGGACTTTGGATAGACCATGGATAGACTTTGGAAGACCATGGATAATCTAAAAGACTTTTCTTGATTGCTGAGGAAAAAAAAAGGAAGTGTCTCTGAGAAATAATAGCTATATATAAAAGCAACAATTGCACCTATGCTTGTTTATACGTAAAATTATCCTGATACTGAGGAACAAACTGAGTACATTAAATAAAGCAAACGCAGAACAGAGAAGAGTAACTACAACTTAAGAACCAGAACAGAATAATTAGAAATGTAAATGTGAGATTACTGAGACATTAGTATAAAGGTGGAAAAAATTATTGAGGAAAAGACCAAAGTTTAGAGTGAGGTGGCTGCTTTGAAAATTGGTAGCGAATGGGTATGGGTGTGGGTATCTTTGGAATGGGTAGCAAAGCAAACATGACAGGATTTCAATATTTTTTAAACCCCCATATTGAAATATATAGTCTAGATACAGTTGGTTATTGCAGTCTTTAGTCACCAGCTGCATGAAAGGCAAGGCAGATGTTTAGAGAAGCAGCTCAGGGTTAAGGATGGTTTGGTTTATGCTGTATTGCAAATAGGTGAAGAAAATTGTTGATCCCATATTATGGTTATGAAACATTATAGTTATGAAATTAGTAAAACCGAAAAAAACCACTGTCAGTAAACTCCTTGCTTCTAGTATTTCTCAAGAAGTCATAAATTGAAGTTAGATATACAGTACAGTTCACTACAAAATGTAGAAATGTGGGAATCAAACCAACCTGATTTGACTTTACTGAAGACAAGTGGGGACTGGAAATTTTATGTTCAAATGATGGAGATTGTAAAAAAAATGAATGGAGCTGTTAGGTGCTATAAAACAATTGGAAATTTAGACTAATATGTATATATTTTTTTAAATATATACATGTGTATATATATATATATACACATATAGGGAAGATTTATTGTGTCTCAGTACTAACAAACTTAAGCATGATATGATATACAGGTCAAAATATCAGAAGAAGTTATTTATTTTTCATAGATTGCAGGCAGTGCAAGTAAGTAGTAAATGAGATACAATAATGAAAAGGGCATTCTTAAGTTAATATGTCTCTATGGCTACAGTCTTTGTATTAGAACTGTGTCACAGACATAAAACAGCAAAGGCACCTTTCTGGAAAATGGTCAGCTTTTAGAAGCTGGCATCTCAGTAAAAGATATTAACAAAAACTATCCTGCAGGAAAAATACCTCAGATCTATCAAACGAAATGCATGGACAACAGTGTGGAGAAGGAGGGTGAGATTCTAAAAGGAAAGGAGGAATAGTAAAGCAGTGGGAAGTTGAGAAGTTCAGAAAAAGCATTGATTATACAAAACCCAGATTTAAGAGTTAGAAATTATAAAGATTAACCCCACCCAGAAACAAGAAGAAAATGGGCAACAACCAAACAAAAAAACCCTACAAACCAGAATAAAAACTCAGCAGTGAAAACAAAAACATGTCCTCATCCTTACATATTCATATAAATATCCAGAGCTAAAGTAGGTCTCTTGCACATGATAGTGTTAATTCCATAGCTGCTATGGAATTGTTTATGTGCTTGTTTTGGGAGTAGAATTGGAGACAGGAGAATTCTAGACAGTTTCTCTTCTCCTTATCCTTCAGATTTTATAATAAACTAAATATATTACTCAGTCTATCATTTGGGAACTTGGACAAAAGTACTAATATATTTTTTCTGGAAACTTTAACCAGGTGCATGCTAAGAAAATCCTGGCATATCAGGAGGATGAAGAGCTCAGAAGTGTTTTAAAAATAGCTTGGTGACCCTATCATTGGGCAGACAATGACAGGAAATTATTTAATGACACACAGTGTAGTGATAGATTTAGTTAATTTTCAGGCCTGGCTAGAAATGCCCCAGGCTATTACAGTTCTAGTCAGTCATGCAATTTGTTATTATCAAAAAGATTGGAATGGTGGTTCTGTCAAAAGATGTTCCAGAGAATGCCATAGCTGTCTGCATCAAATAGCAAGTGATTTGACAACTCAAAGGCAGAATTATGTATTTACAAGGCCTGTGTAAAGCTAGAGGGCTAATTTGAAAAGCAATCCAGATTCCCCTCGGAGACAATCTCAGCAACTGCAGAAGTGTTACTTGACTTGGGTGAACAAGATGTAACTCAAAAATGGGATTCAATAACTAGCAGCATAGTAGATTATGAAAGGCAGATGTCTTACAGAGACTAACAATGACTGTTACATTTAAATGAAGTAACTCCTGTCTTCTCCAGTGGTGGCATCCTACTGACATAAGCAGCTATTGGAAATAAGATGTAGCTGTATTCTATAATAAAGATATCTTCTGAATTATCACCTCTCTGCTGTCATGAGGAGAATCAGCGTAAATTTGCCTTAAATGTTAGGAATTTCATGATTATTGTTTCTCATAGAAACAGAGAAAGCTTGCATGCCACACATCTCATGATTGCTAATGCCTCAGATATTTTTTAGATACATGGACATATTAACATTAGTTGTAGCGGGTTTTCAACTCTGATTAATTACAGTCTATGTATCTAAATTTTCCAGGGAGTTTCAAAGTAATGCAGTACTATCCTACCCTTCAGTGTCTATGTATGACATTACTGTTTTGTAATGTCTTAAAACTTGTATTCTTGAGTGAGATGGCTGTATTATAGCAAAGGAAAAAGATCACTAGAGATGTTGGAATGTTGGGGGACACAAGACAGATTATGGACTTTGGACCTGGTTAACATAAGAGATTTGATAACAGGATGCCTTGGCAAAAGCAAATGGAACTTTGAAAATTAGACCTAGATTGCAAGAAGATTGAATCAAATGGGTTTACTGGAAAAAGAAAATCCCATTAAACTCTGTAAGCAAGAGATGTTATTATATGCATAAGTTTGTGTATGTGATTTTAACTTAATCATTGTAGTACGCATTGCGTCTCCCTGAAACAGTATATAAGCGTTTGTATCCCACAATAAAATTGGATTCTGATCACCAAATCAGTCTCCCCGTCTCTCTCCATCGCCGACATAGAGACTCTGTAGCTTTCTGCATAGGAGCTCTATAAGCTTTAGTTAATATTCTTAAACAACTTTGAAATGTTTCAATGCCAGATTACCAGAAGATGTTCATAAAATCACATAATATTCTGAGTAGGTAGGGACGCAAAAGAATCATCAAATCCAACTCTTATTGGTTATGTTCTTAATGACAATAAACATTATTATGTGATCCTAAACCCATAAGAGTTTGGGAATATTACAGTTGAATGCAACAGTAGTACTCCATGTAGTAACTCTTTCTGTGAATTTTTTGAAAAAAAATCCATAGCAACATTTCTTTTACAATCTGGTAGTCCATCAGTCAGTTACAATCATTTACAATTATTTAAAGAGAGGTTTCAAAAAAGAAACATACAGTTAAAGTTCTTTCTAACATGTTCTGTGTCCAATGGCACCTGTCTGAATCAGTAAGGCATTTGGTCATACTTGCATGCTTTCACCATAATAGAGACTTTCAGCATCTTTTCCTTTCTGTTATCTCCAGTACTGAAAAGTGTTGTTCTTAGTTTGTATGGAAATGATAAAAATTACAAGCAAGTTTCAGTGCTCATTTAAGTATTCTCCATGTCTTAGCAATTTTTTCTTCATAATTTTAAATTTATTTTGAAATTTATTTATTTATTTATTCTGTTTGCGGGATATTATTTTATGAGGGATAGAAATTGTAAACCAATGTTGTAAATTAAAAACTCTATTTTAATAAATATGACAATAAAATGTTTGTAATTCCTAAGTTATACTAGTCACATTTTAAAATAAAATTTTGTCTAGATTTTTTGTCTCCTAGATTTTTTGTAAGGGAGTACATTGACATGCCTCAAAAACTCTTGTGTTGTAAATACCTGTTTCAGCCCCATTCAAAATAACCTAGAAAGCAGAATCTTTTGAAAAATAACTCCTCCCTACTTTAATTACTTTACTTCACATTGGATGTTTCTTATATAGTATGTATTAGATTTACCAAAATTACAGACTTGCAACTAAATTTCACTAAACAATGAAAATTTTAATTATATTTTTCCACATATGGGAAAACTGTGGTGAAATGACAAGGTGTGGAGACTGTGTAAATAGTCCATATTTACTGGTGTCATGATATTATTTTTGACTTTTCTTGTGAAATTCTTTTTGTGATGAGTTGTTTCCAAAGACTGTACACTGTGCGATGACTGTGTATTTTAATGATAATTTCAGATATTGAAAAGCAAAATAAACTACAGGAGTTCAACTCAAGGATTTTAAATGCACAAGGACATGATCACAACATTAATGCAGCTGAAAATAATAGTTGGTAATATAACTTCAAATGGTTATTGTGTAACACCTCTCTTCTCTCTAGCAGCAATATGGTGGCACCAAACACATACATCAAAGATCAGTTGATGACTCCTATATTTAAGCCTGGAGTGGTCTTTTCCTGATGGTCTGTTGGTTTTTGAAAGGCAGTTGTTGGAACACTGCAGCCTATGGGGAGGACTCATGTTGAAGGAGTTTGTGAAGGACTCTTTTCTGTGGCAGGGACCCCACAACAGAGCAGGAAAAAAGTGTGAGGAAGTTAAAGAGAGGAAAAGATAAAAGTGTTGTGAGGTGATGACAATTCCTGTTGCCCATTCCATTGAATCCACATGAGGAGAAACATATTGAAGGGCCATGACTGAGGCTGAGCCTGGTAAGAAGGCTGGTGAGAAGGTGATTTTAGTTTTGTTTCTTACGATCCTACTCTAATTAATCTAATTAATTGTTTAATTAATCTAAATTAATTAATTCAATTTAATTACTCTTTCCCAAGTTAAGACTGTTTTGCCCATGAGAGTGGTTCATGAGCAATCTCCCTATTATTTTTTTGACCCACAAGACCCCTTTTTTATCATCAGCAGGTTCATGGCTGCTGCCTGCTGCATTATTTTGGCAAACTCTCAAAAAGTTTTTGATGAGAATGTACTTCTTTTCAGTTCTGTTTCCCACCTGTTTTTGGAATACCTTGCCTTTCATTACACTAGTGTGCTTTAAAATGCTATCACCATAAAACATGTTTTCCCACCAGATCCAGATTTTTCCCTCTGTCTCTCTGATGTGGGGTTAAGAGCTTCTCACTCAACGCAGTGCAGAGCTGGTCATGTTAGTGCAGTCCACCGCCATCACCAGTGGAAGCAAGTTGCCTGTTTTTCCACAGAGCTAGAAAGAGGTAGATTTGGATTGAAAGAGGTATTTAGTAGAAAGAAGAGAGGACATGACAAATACAGTGTCAACATATGTATATTCTTTCAAGTTGCTTGCTCAGTGAGACCATACTTAAACCTTCAGGCACAGTTCATGGTGGTACTGATTTATAACTGTTAGGAAACTTGGAGTATCTCCCCTGAATCAATTCTCCTATCTAACTCTGAACATTTTTAACTCCTTAGTATACTGTTGTCTCTCCAAAGAAAAAAGAACACAGAATAATTTATATAGCCTGAAAAAGCATTCAACAGTTCAATGCCGAAGAAAAATTCTCCTGTTACCCATCAGGTGCGGGAAAAGAGGTGCAAATTCATATTAAACTATATGTTCCTTATGAAGCTCTACAATTTTTAAACTAAAACTTGCTGAACAAAAGCTATTTTTAATTATTCTTTCATGAAATACAAAGGTTCATTTTTAGCATAATAAGTATTTCTAAGATGAAACTGCTGAATTTCATGGAGGATAAATAATGTGGTTTATAAGAAAAAACAAATGAAACAGCTGTGTTAAAAGGATTTAAAAAAATCACAAATGACATTTTCAAAATGACAGTCATAGATAAAGCATTTAAAAACATATTCATAAAGAATAATAAGTCAGCAAGTACAATTTTTGACAAGCATTTTATGGATTATTCTGCCACATTTATTTACAGTGAGATATTGATTTCCCATGGCAAGTGCTGTATATTTGTTATTTTAAAAGTGAATAATGTTAACAATTCTGCTAAAAAATATACAGATGCTTTCATATTTGAGACAATACCATTCAGGAAATGACATTAAGTCTTTAAGTAAAACCCAGAGGAGCAAAATGCTTATTTGAGATGTATTTGCAATGGAACATTCATCACACTCTATCTATTTTCTATTTGAAACTCTTTGTTTTAAAAGAAGGAGAAAGAAACTTTCACTTTAAACTCTATTAGATAGCCAGTGGAATGCAGTTATTCAGGAAGATTTAAAGAGAAGATGCTTTGCACTGACTAGAATGAGCAAATGACATAAATATTTTCATATCTGCTTCCATTTAATAAGCCATTCACTGACTTCACAGGAGTCCACTAAATTAGATTTCCACTCAAAAATTAAATACACAAGTGAAACCAAATTACTCTAGAATCAGAAGGCTGTTATGCCTTTAGCATATACCACTTAATATAATTTAAAAATAGTATTACAAGAAATAAAAAAATAGTTAAGGAAAATGAAAAATCAAAGACAAATACTTTCTTATCTTATGCTTGTTTTAATATTTTGGCTTGGCATAAATAGATATAAAAAAATTAAGGTCTTTAGAGGACTCATTGTCACATTTTTGTGCAGCAGCTTGGAAGAATTTCATCAAAGTTCAAAGAAAAATCAGGCACAGAGCAGTCCTTTTCATTATCCAGAGTTACCAGTTGAAACCAGAGGCCACGTCAAAGATAACACATCAAAACCTTCTGCAGGGGAGAAAAAAGAAAACTTTGGTGACATTTGTAGTGGTGGGAAAAGTAGTTTAAAAAATTGAAAGGAGCTGGGATGTTGTCCAGTCTGAAGACATGTGAAGAAGAAAGTTTTACATTGTCAAATCTTTTTTTTTTCTATCACACAGCGAAATGTCATTAATTTTCCTTTCAGATTTTAAAAGTACAGATAATTTGCCTAAGAGTATCCCTATGATAAAAAGAAAAGCTGTAGAAAGAGAGTATAACTTTTCTTCAGGACTGTAGTACTATCTGAAAATTCAAATCTCCTCATTCTTGGGTATGTCATTATTAATACAGGAAATATGCTATTATGCTTATTCCAGTGGGCCCCAGCAATCAAAATATGTGCCCAGGTCCTTCAAAAGCTGCAAGTTCTTCAGGAAGAGAGAACACTGGAACTGCACTCAATATTTCCCAAAAACTGAGGAATTTAAACTCAGTATTTTGAATTTTCTGTTTTAAAATGTTAAAACATATGAGATTTTTTTTCCATTATATATTTTAATCAAAAACTTTGCTTTTCTCTCCCCCTGATTAATTTTCTACCAAAGTGAGCTGTTTTCTAAACTAATTTTTTTTCTTGATTTTTTAAAAAATAATCTGAAGTCTCATCATAAAATACAACAATTTGGAAGTGCAATTCTGAATTATATCTTCAGATCTGGAACAGGAAGACACCTCATGAGGTGAGGACAGTCCCCTCCGAAACAGGGACAGAGACAAGGCAAACATGTTTAATCCATTTATTGTCTCTCTCTCCAACACTGATGAGGGACCAAAGGGGTATCAGCGCTCTGAGCTGTGAAAGTGATCAATTCCCAGTATATCCTGAACTTTTGAAGAAATCTGCTGCTCCAGCTGGATCTCTACAAAGCTATGGGGTCTGATGGAATTCATTTGACTGAAGGTTGGCTAACACTGCCACAATTTTCAAAAACAGCTATAAGGAGGACCACAGAAATTGCTGGCAGTCTCACTTCCACATCTGGTACATTTAAGGGCAAAGTTCTTCTAGGTTTTACTGAAAAACATCTGAAAGACACTCCAGTCATTGGTCACAGCCAGCTTGGTTTCATGAGAGGAAGGTCCTGCTTATCAAACTTGGGGTTTTCTTATGACAAGTTAACCCAACTAGCAGATCAAGGGAAACCAATTGATGTGATATTTTTGGATTTTAACACTGTCTATCCCAGGATTCTTCTTGACAAAACACATCACATGATGGATGAACAACTGACTGATGGACCAGGCTCCAAGGGTTATTGCAGATGGGGTGACTTCAGGCTGCCAACCCTAGTGAGGTTCCCTAGGGCTTCATCTTCAGCCCAGTGCTCTTCAGAATCTTCATAATCTACTCAGATATAGGATTCTAAGGTATAATAAATTTGGTAGTGATACTTAATTGGGAGAAGCGGTCATCTTGCTCAGAGGCAGGTTCCTGGGGTTTCCATCCAGTAATTCCATAAACAACTGAAAGCTCACTGTCCTAAATTTTCCTCTCACTGCAGGTTCTTCCTCAAAAGTTACTATGGATGACTATATGACAGCTTAAGTGTAACACTTCTGGGTTCATAAGGCTTGCACAAGGAAACACAGGCATCAAACAATTATTAATGTCTCAGTTTTGAATAAAAACCATGATAAACATGAGTATACTTGCATATAAATATGAGTATACTTGTATAGAAACATAATTTTTATGTGTTTGTAATAAGTTTTCACTTGAAATGTCTACATATCTACATTTCTGCACATTTCTTCTTAAGAAAATTTGTTTTATTAAATCTTGTCTGATTAATTTCTTGAGAAGAGCTAATTTTAATGGTGTAGTTAATTTCTTATTAAGGTGAACAGCATTTTTTACCTTTTTTATTTTTACAGTGCTGCTCAATTTCTCTTTTATCAAGGTATTGCCACTGAAGTCCTACCTATATGTGCCAAACGGAAATTGCCGTCTAAGTGCTAACAACATATTTAAAAAGTAACTTTGGGAAAGTATGAAGGAAGAAAAAAATTATTTTCATGCTGAAATAATTTTTTTCTTCTTATTCATTTTGTCCCCAACATTCCTGTAACTTATTTCATATTAATATTATGAAATCCACCATTTACCTATAGGTGTTTCTGTACTTTAATAAGTGAGACTTACAGTACAAGTGAATGAAAATAATCTCACATAAAATAGACTACTTACAACTGCTATCAACCAGAAAAGTTGCATTGCTTCTGCTTCTCACATTAAGAAAATTAAAAAGGCTGTTTTGAAAATCAGTCATTAAAGGACTAAGAAATGAAAAATTATAAAAATAATTTAAGAAAAACCTAAATGTGTTGGCACACGAGAAGCTTAATTGAATCTCTGTAAATGCCAGAGAACCAGGAGAAAACAAACCAGAAAAGAACATTAATTGTGAAACTCAGAATTAGGTGTGATGATGGAGATAAGGAATTTCAAAAATTACTTGAAAAAGAAAAAAGGGTAAAAATTTGCAAATACAATGGGACTCAAAGAATTAATGAGATTCATGTAGAGTTTTTTGGCAAACAGTGTAGTCATACATGAATGAAATGGATAGCAATTAATGGTGTGAATGTCATTAATGTTTAAATGGAACAGAGGAGTGATTTACTTTGGCATAGATATTTCCTGCTTGGCTTACAAATCATGAACAGTTTGGGAGGAGAAGGATTAAGACTACTTACATCATACCATCATGATAGTTCTGCATGATCCCTTTTTTACTGAATAGAAAATCATCAGTTCTTCTGGGAGTGAGTACCTTGCTGCTTGTGGAATCTGGCTGCTGGATCTGCTGCTAGATCACAATAATTTCTTCTGCATTCACAGAGGATGATGCAGTTCCCTCTGTGCTTCTACTGACTCACATGCAGCATTACATTCAGTTACCAGCAGAGCACTACATCTTCCTCTGTAGACTGCCCTGGAGCCACATGAAACTCTTGGGAAAATCTTTACAGCCCTTGATCTTAAAAAACTGAGGTGAATCCAATTGCTGTCCAATTGCTGCCCTCACTGCACAGCTACTTGTTTTTGAAAGAATATTTCTTGTGGAGAAGGTAGCAAGTAGCAGTTGGAAATATGCTGTTTATCATGGAGCCTTGAGGCAAGATTCCAAAAAAAAGCACAAGATACCTGACACTTAAAGGAATAAAATCTGCCAGAAGTAAGGAAATATGCTGAATTCTGCAGCTTCATTCTTTTCAGTGATAACTGGTAAAACATCACCAGTATTGTAGTGGAGTCTAGATTTGCTACAGTCTGGGAAGTGATTTTACATGGTCCTTCATGAGACTAAATAGAAAGGATGGACAGCAAAGTGTAAAAGCCCATGTCCAGGTACATATTTGCAGTATTTATTTGCAGCATATTCCATGTAATTTGCTATTAAATGAATAATGAAAGAAGAAGATTAAATAAAAAAAAAAAAAATCAGAGTAAGAAGCACAGCAGAAAGAGCATTAGAAAGGATCAGAAGAGTACAAGCTCTTCCAGGAATTGTTCCTACTTAGATGTGTGAAAAATGCATATTATATGACTGGCTCTTCACAAATATTAAAATTAATACTATATGTGATATGTTAGAAAGTTATGCTGTATTAATCTCTTTTAAGTAGTGTAGTAAATATAATTTTTAGGCTATAGCATAATATTAAAATAGAAACTATGTGATGTAAGATACTTTTTGTAACTAGCTCAAGGAATGGATAAGATAATCAAGAAATTCTTTGCACAGAGATAACAGCAACAAGACACCAAGATCCCAAGAGAAGAATTATTGCCGCCTCATCAGGTAAAGCCGGACTTCATGGGAACCAAAGTGATTGATTTAAAAGATGAGGGGGGAAAGTTGACAAGAAACAGAAAAATCCCTAGTTTGAAAGGAATGTTTGCATCCTGTATGAGATACATGAAGTGGCTATTGCTTTTAAGGGTTAATCCTTTGTTAGAGAGGTGTGTTTCTATGGCAGAGTGCCATACACCCAGACGTCCATAATTCTTTGCTTTTTGTTGTCCTTTATTGTACTAACTCTGATTGTCCAAATTCTTATTGCTCAAATTTTTATTACTATTTTTATAACTATTTTATTACTATTAAACTTTTAAAATTTTAAAACAAGTGATTGGCATTTTTCACAGGTGTTATTTTGGTAGAAAACCAGAGAAATGTGTTAACCTGGCTTAGCCAAAAACGGGGATTTTTTTGTTTGTTTGTTTTGCGGGGTTTTTTTGTTTTGTTTATTTGGTTGTTATGTTTGGGGTTTTTTGTTTTTGTTTTACATAGAGCATATTGCATTTAGAGAAAAAGATATATACAGTTTTAATGATCTTATGATGCCCAAAACCATGATGTAAAAGTCATACTTTCATACTTTTTCACTTCTTTTTTTTTGCCAAACATATAATTTTATTATGTAAGTACTCAAGGCTACTCATATTTTATATTTTTCAGCAGCCTTTAACTCAGTAAAATTCTTTCAGTTGCTGCCTTTATTTTGTTCACTATAAATACACCTTTAAGCATCATCTATCTTATTCAGAGAAAATACAGAGATGTTTGGAAAAATAATCTAATTTTCTAATTAAACTGCTGCCAGATAAGACTGAGACAAAACCAGGGAATACAGCATTTGGCGTGTTTGCTATAGGTATCCCTTACCACTTTTTCTATGGTTCCTGGTGTCAGCATTCACATATGATAATACAAGGGCACAGTGATGGAGACAGAAATGTTATCATTTGTGACTTAAACATCTTCATAAAGGATTTCTGCCCTTTTAGGCAACTGTATTACAAAAGCTGCAGAGAAGACCACCACTTTGTGCATAGGCCCTCTGACTGAGGCCCTGAACTGCTTGCTGATGGAGATAAGCTGAAGTAAGAGCAGGTCTGGTAACAAAGGGATCAAGCTTAGCACTTTTGGAGTGGAGACCACAGCCCCAGGGCTATCAGCTGCTAGACTCACAGAGACCCTCACACCAAAGAGTCAGGGGAAGAGAGATTTTTGCGTGTGTGGTGAAAAAGCCTTGGGTGAGAGGCAGTGAATGCCCATCTTCTACTAGGCAGAGGACCCCAAGCAGCACGGGCCCCTTCACCCCTGGGAAAAGCTTATCCACAGCAGTGAGGGCATCATGGCCCATCAAAGCCTCTCCCCGCCTCCAAATGGGTCGAACTGACCCCCTGCAAGGGGGTCACATGAAAATTTGTTGGGGGTTGGGTTTCTTTTTCACTTACAGATTTTTTTTCCCCATAAGTTGCTAGGAAAATAACTACTGGGTATTATGGGTACTTAAGAAAAAACAAAGTGGTCAAGGTCAGGAGAGGAGTGTGGCATCTGGCTACACTTCTTCTTTTTTGTGAGTTTCTCGCCAAGGGAAGACATACCATGAATTTTGAAAGGACAGGGCTGGGAGCAGTTGCTAGCTCTCTCTCTCTGGGCTTCAGAAGAGAACGGTAAGACCTGTGGCCTGGGGAAAGGAATTCTCTGCCACCGCCATAACCCAGCAGGGAGCTGCCTTTCTTTTGCTGCTGTGCCCAGCATCCCCTGCCCTGCTGGGATGTGCTGCAGTTTCCAGCTACCCCAGCAAAGCTGCTGATACATGTCGGCCACCAGCCCAGGATGTTTGCTCATTCCTGCCCTTCCAGCTTGGTGCTCCTCAGAGTCCTGCTGGGGCACGGGGATTGACTGCCACAGGGTTTGTGAAGCAAAACCTGTCTTCCAACCCTTCCCATCTCAGCTGAGCCGCCATGACAACGCGCCCCCCTGAGATCACACCACAGCGCCCCCTGCAGCACCGGAGGAATCACAGCACCTGCCCTGCCCAGTGGGAGCCGCCAGCACCCTTGCCAGCTGTGACCAGAACCGCACCCAAGGGGAAAGTGCCACGGCTGAAAAGGGCCCTGTCACTGGGCTCTGGTGATGGTTGTTGTTAGTGCCGTCATTATTGTTGTTTGTTTACCTTGTTATACACACTAGTAAAGAACAGTTATTCCTATTCTCATATCTTAGCCTGAGAACCCCTTAATTTCAAAATTACAATAATTTCAGAGAGAAGGGATTAATGTTTTCCATTCCAAGGGAGGCTCCAGCCTCACTTAGCAGAAACCCCACTATCAAACCAAGGCAACGTTCCGACTGGACTAAAACACATATTAACACACAGAATTCCATACTTTGACTCAAGGCATGAAAAAGAGTAGTGGCTGAGACAAGCGACTCTCACCATAAAGAAGGAAAGATAGAGGGAAACAACGAGACGTCATTGGGACACACAGAGGGTGATATGTCTCCACACAATCTGCATCTTTCTCTCCCAGTCCCTCACACCCCATGAAAATTCCTTCCTTCCTTACTTTTTTCCTTCCTTCCTACCTTCCTTCCTTCCAACACTTCCTTCCTTCTGACACATCCTTCCGACACTTCCTTCTCTCTGATACTTCCTTCCGACATTTCATTCTGAAACTTCCTTCCGACACTTCCATCCTCCCTCCCTTCCTTCCTTCCTTCCTTCCTTCCTTCCTTCCTTCCTTCCTTCCGACACTTGCTTCCGCCAATTCCTTCTGACACTTTCTTCAGACACTTCCTTCCCTCCTTCCTTCCTTCCTTCCTTCCTTCCTTCTTTCCTTCCTTCCTTCCTTCCTTCCTTCCAACCCTTCCTTCGGACATTTCCTTCCGACACTTCCTTCCTTCCGTCCTTCCTTCCTTCCTTCCTTCCTTCCAACCCTTCCTTCGGACATTTCCTTCCGACACTTCCTTCCTTCCGTCCTTCCTTCCTTCCTTCCTTCCTTCCAACCCTTCCTTCGGACATTTCCTTCCGACACTTCCTTCCTTCCGTCCTTCCTTCCTTCCTTCCTTCCTTCCAACCCTTCCTTCGGACATTTCCTTCCGACACTTCCTTCCTTCCGTCCTTCCTTCCTTCCTTCCTTCCTTCCAACCCTTCCTTCGGACATTTCCTTCCGACACTTCCTTCCTTCCGTCCTTCCTTCCTTCCTTCCTTCCTTCCAACCCTTCCTTCGGACATTTCCTTCCGACACTTCCTTCCTTCCGTCCTTCCTTCCTTCCTTCCTTCCTTCCAACCCTTCCTTCGGACATTTCCTTCCGACACTTCCTTCCTTCCGTCCTTCCTTCCTTCCTTCCTTCCTTCCAACCCTTCCTTCGGACATTTCCTTCCGACACTTCCTTCCTTCCGTCCTTCCTTCCTTCCTTCCTTCCTTCCGACACTTCCTTCCTTCCACCCTTCCGACACTTCCTTCCTTCTGACATTTCCTTCCTTCCGACACTTCCTTCCTTCCTACCTTCCTTCCTTCCTTCCAACACTTCCTTCGGACATTTCCTTCCGACACTTCCTTCCTTCCGTCCTTCCTTCCTTCCTTCCTTCCTTCCTTCATCCTTCCTTCCTTCCTTCCAACATTTCCTTCCTTCCATCTGACACTTCCTTCCTTCCTTCCAACACTTCCTTCCTTCCGACACTTCCTTCCGAAACTTCCTTCCTTCCCTCCGAAATGTCCTTCCGAAATTTCGTTCTGAAACTTCCTTCCGACACTTCCTTCTGCCCTTCATTCCTCGCTTCCTCCCTTCCGTCTGACACATCCTTCCCTCCTTCCTTACTTCCAACACTTCCTGCCGACACTTCCTTCTGACACTTCATTCCGACACTTCCTTCCGACACTTCCTTCCTTCCAACACTACCTTCTGACACTTCCTTCCTTCCTTCCTACAATTCCTTCCTTCCGAACATTCCTTCCTTCCTTCCGACACTTCCTTCCAACACTTCCTTCCGACACTTGCTTTCGGACACTACCTACCGCGCGACACTCCCTTCCTTCCTTCCTTCCTTCCTTCCTTCCTTCCTTCCTTCCTTCCTACACTTCCTTCCTTACTTCCTGTTTTCCTTCCGACACTTCCTTCCTTCTGATACATCCTTCTGACACTTCCTTCCCTCCGATACTTCCTTCCAACATTTCATTCTGAAACTTCCTTCCGACACTTCCATTATCCCTTCATTCCTCGCTTCCTTCCTTCCTCCCGACACTTCCTCCCTTCCTTCCTTCAGACACTTCCATCCTTCCGACATTTCCTTCCTTCCTCCCTTCCTTCTGACACATCCATCCATCCTTCCTTCCTTCCTACACTTCCTCCCGAC
>JAGGNK010009471.1:0-49110 GCA_017590115.1 Montifringilla adamsi | reverse complement strand
GACACGAAACACAACTTTGTATCTCACAGAAGAAAGAGAGCTACTTAATTCAAGAGGAAAATGATTAGTACATAAGGGACTCATTTTAGAAGTTTTAGAGGCATCAAAATTACCTGAAGAGATAGCTATAGTACCCATTAAAGAACACTAAAAAGTTAAGATCACTGAAATAAGAGCAAATAATTTGGCAGATCAGGAATCTAAAGATGCAGCAGAAAATGGAGCTGAAAGAGTTATGTTAATATTAATTCCAAAAGAGAAAAATTGGAAATTCCAAAGTTTAGGGAGGCAGAGAAAAATAATTAAACATTATAGGTAGTGAACAAGATGAATCAGCGAAATAGAAACTTCCTGATGGAAGACAATTAGTTAGTAAAATGCTTACTAGGGAATATTAGAAGACATGCATCTGAAAACCCACTGGGGTACTCAAGTTTTGTGAGATCATTTTTTAGGAACTATGGGTGCATTGGGATATTTAGAGTAGCAAAGCAAGTAACTGAAAGATGTATAATTTGCAAAAGGATAAATAAAAAGTGATGAGAAAAACGACATGAGGAGGTCGTAAATTAGCTTGTCGACCATTTCAAAGTATCCAAGCTTAAATATTGACCCATAAGGGTTACAACTGAGAGAGAAGATTGTCCCACACATGTATGTCAGTAACCCATGTCTTTAGAAGGATGGGAAAATTTAAAGCTAGTAATAAAAGAACTTTATATATCTTCTCATAATACCCCTATTCTCCCAGTAAAGAAGCCCAATAAAAACTATTTTTTTGAGAAACCAAAAGTTGAAGTTAGAGAAGCTACTATATAACTTTTGAATTTTCTGCAGGAAAAAGAATTAAGGGTATCAACAGGGAAACTGTAATTTGTAGAACCAGAGGTAAAATATCATAGACAGTAAATAAAGGTAGCTGGAAACTCAACCATGAGAGAATTGCAGGAATTTTATCCCTTCCCCCTCCCTCATCAAAGAGAGAGATCAGAAAACTACTTAGACTATGGACATATTGTAGATTATGGCTTGAGGGGTACACACAAGCAGTAAAATTTTTTTATTAAAAATGGACCAAGGAAGGTAATGTTAAGTTAGAAGAGTTGAAGTTAAAAACTAGCCTAAGTACCAGCTTTAAGCTTATCATTTTTAGGAAAACCCTTTTCATATGTACATAAATGTAGAAAATGGAGTAGCTCATAAAATTTTAATTCAGGAGTGGGAAGGAGTAAAGAAACTAGTAGCTTATTTATCCAAGATGTTAGATCCAGTGAGCCACAGCTGGCCATTATGTATTTAAGCTATAAAAGCTACTGCAATCCTAGTGCACCTGGAGACACCAAGTTTGGGGTTGTCAAGGTTGGGAGGTGTTTGACTGTTCCTGTACGAGCGGCGGGGTCTCAGGGGCTGCGGCAGGGACCAATTCACAGAGGGGACCTGGCGGCGGTGCTGGGAGCAGATTACACAGGTTTGCCGGCCAGGAGCGGGCTGGCTCAGTGGCGGAACTGCCAGAGTGGCTCCCAGACTATTGGGGTCCCGAGTCCAAGATGGCAGTGTCAGCCCCGGCAAGTGGCGAGAGAGAGAGAGAGAGAGAAAGAGAGAGAAAGAGAAAGAGAGAGAAAGAGAAAGAGAGAGAGAAAGAGAGAGAAAGAGAGAGAGCGGGGGGAGCCAGATGGCCTATTTTGGATATGTGGAAAAAGAGCATACCCAAAACTTCCCTCTCAGTAGAAAGAGAGCTGCACTCTGGGAATCATACAACCAGGATTTTTTCTTTTGCCAGGACCTGATGGAGATCAATTAGAGATACCAGTTAATGAGAATCTAAAGAGAAACAAAAGGGATTTGATTGGAAGATTCCAAAAATGGGGAGATGAGGAATGGCCCCATAACGTATCTTAGAAACGTAAGGGCCAGCCACCTGGGCACAAGATGGGAGTTGGGGATATCAGACCCCAATTTATATGCTAAATTGAATTATAAGACTCCAAGCTGCTGTATAGATAATAACAAACAAAACTGGTAAAACAACTGGTAAGGTAATAGAATTAATATAAAAGCAACAAACTCAAACAAGAGCTGCCATGTATCAGAATAGGTTGGCTTTAGACTATCTATTGGCTAAAGGAGGGAGTGTTTGTGGAAAGTTTACCAGATTACTATTAAACTTTTAAAATTTTAAAAACAAGTGATTGGCGTTTTTCACAGTTAGTTTAGCTAAGCAGGCCAAACCTTTCGCTGGACTGTTTTTCCTTTCCCTTTTTTTGGAACCACTCAAACCTGCTCCGGACTGGGACCGGGGAAACACCAAGAGTTTGCATCTTGTGGGCCTGCAGCAGCTATCCCCAACGCCGGAGGGACCGACAGCAGAGCAACGACTCGTAGGAAAGACTTTCTGAATTTGCCATCCTTTTCAGATCCGGGAAAGTGTGTTGTCATCCGGTATTGTTCATTTTGTGTGCTGGGGGGGTTTTGCCTGTTAAATAAACAGGTTCTTTCCACTTTTCTCTGAGGAATCCTTCCTGAACCGGTAGGGGGGAGGGGCCGTGTGGGTTTGCTTTCTGGGGGGCCCCCTTTTGGAGGTTTTCTCCCAAATTTGCCCTAATCCAGGACACTAAGGAACTTCATTAATCAATTTGCCAAAAGTAAAGACTGCAGCAAGGAATCAAGTATCTATCAACCAGAGTGTGAACTGGAAAATCCATCCTTAATTTATATACAATACTGTGATCAGAACAGTTTGCCAGGCTCTTTCATCAAGTATACTTCCATTTTATGACCTGCCTTTCAGAGACAACAGTTTGGGGGAGGGGAGAAACAGGAACCCAACAAAGTTACCAATTAATTAAATATAAGTGCCTTTCCCATGCATCTTTAACTGTAAGCATTGACTTTATACAGCAAAATTAAACCCCAGGCCTACTAAATGTCATTTCAAGGCAGCATGTTAGACTCTTGTGTCCTCTGTTGCTGCCCCTGCATACAAAACAGCAGATTAACAGGCAGCCCTATGTTTTAGTTGATCATACAAATCAACCAAACAAAGGATTTCACCTTGAGCTACAGCACTTTTTTATTATGCAAGCAGGATGGACATAGATTTACAAAACATAAAGAACATGCACGAAAAAGACTGCTTAGTCCTCACACAGCAAGTACTTGACATGCTCTGTGTCCCAGCTCTTTACATACTGCTCTCAGAAATCAGACACATTCTTGTCATTCATATTAACATTTGAAAGAAACCCAAGATTGCCCTGCTAAAAATTGAGTCACTAAGAGAAAATCAACTGTGCTGAAGTTTTACAACTGGCTTAAGCCAATCTTTGAGATTCCACTTGCCTCTTCCTCATCCACCCAAACAGTTTCACAACCTCTATGACAGCAACTAGTCCTCAGATAGCTACAAGATCAGCTGCATCATATCTCTGTCTCAGTAAAACTAACCCTACAAGAAAGCCCATCTGCACAAAGCAGCAAGCTGATGCAGCTGATTCCCCAGCTACACACACATTGGTGCCAGCAAGAACAAGCAGGTGGGAACATCCTATTCTGCAAAAGCACAACTTCAGACAAAAATTACACCCTCAGCCAAGCTGGAAAATTATGTTATTGTTTTCATTCAGATTTGCTTTTTGCTAACAACAGAAGCAAGACAATGCTTACAGTGTCATTATACCAATACCCCCACTGCTCACACTGAGTAGCACTGTTTGATTTTTCCCAGTCTTTACTTTTATTTAGATTATAAACACCTCTTTTTTCTATGTTAACAGAATGCTTGGCTTCTGTTCTGCAGCAATACATATTTACTGATAAAATGCCAAGCCCAAAAGAAACATGGACTCTTTAAACACTAAGATATCAAACGTATGCCTGCTTTCTGGTGGAGATCAGAACATGCACTAATCTTAGCACAAAACCTACTCACAGGTTTGCTGTACAGGCAATGCAAGTGGGTAATGGCCTCATATGTCCTACTTGAAAGAGTGCAGAGAAACAATCCATGATATAAAGAAACATCTGAGAAGTGAGCAGTGGTAAAAGAAGCCAGTGAGTTTGATATCAAGAAGGTTAATTCAATTTCTACTGTAACTGAGCTTTTAGTAGAAAGACACTGTGACTGTGAACTTTTAGCAGAGAAGACACTCTGTGGACCTTTAGCAGAGAAGCAAGGCGTGCAGAAATTGTTCTCCAAGCAAGGACGTTAGAAGATAAAGAGGAGATATCTGGTTTAGGAATGCAGCTACAGCCAAAACAAGGACTGAATTTGGGAACATGGGAAGGATTTTTATGGTAATGGGCAAATTATAATATGTATGTAGTGACTTTATATTAGCAACACATTTGTAGAAATCAGGGGGGCATGTTGGGAAGGAGTGATCCTCCATGCCCTTCCAGGTGCATGAATAAATGATGCCCTCTTTAACACAAAAAGCTAGTGTTAAGGAATCTCATTCCAGTTTTCAGAGATTTTGTAACAAATTGACTGACTGAACTACATTTCCAGAGACAAGACCACACAATCAGACAATCCATCTTGATGTGAAACTCTAAAGCACTATCTAATGGGCACACACTTTGATATAATTGAATTTGTTCAGTGCCAAAATCACATTTGTCAGTTTTTGTGTCTTGCCCTCCACATTTAATTTCAGGAGGTTGGGAGACAGCACATGTTGACAGATGACAAAGGATGGAGAAGTGAGAGACTTTGCTAAAGGGCATCTCTACCACCCACACTATACTTGGCACAGAAACTACTAGACTCTGAATACAGACATGGGTATCATATGCAGTTCACAGAAAACCAAATACTCTTGAGACCGAGGCGATGAACACACATGGAAACTGAAGGCAGAGAGATTCTATTTCAGACTTAATTCCTGTCAAAAGACTGTTTTGTTTATACAGCTAGGCCTTGCTTCTTAAGAGCTACTGCATGAAAGCCTCCTGCTATGTAACTATGAATAATAACAGAACATCTAAAATGAAAAAACAAAACAAACAAAACCAAAAAACACTGTCCCTTGCAGGTCAGATCACTGAGTGTGGCTTTTGCAAAAAAAAAAAAAAAACAAAAACAACCAAAAACTAAAAAACTTGAGGCAAAGAAATAATCACACCTAGTGATATACTTTGAGGTTTCAGAGCTGCTTGATCTATACATTCTCTACAATGCTCAATTCATTTCTGTGGCACTAACCAACCTGCAAAGAACAGGTTTGGGATTCTAATTCAATTAGAATTTCATATATGACATTGAAACCTCAGCCAATGAAGTTGGGCCACTAACTCCAGCAGAGAGAGCATTACCTAAGTATGATCTCCTTCATTTATTAATCACATAGTACATTATTTTAATATTTTCCTATAAATGGATGCTTTGGAAATATGAAATCTGAAACATGACAGAGTGTGGCCACAGCTCTCTTCACAGAGAGCAGCAGGCACAACTTTCCCAGGATTTTTCTTGGGGAAGGCTGTGAGAAAGGTCAGAGAAAGAAGAAAAACAATTCTTATCTTAATCTCTGCACCTGTTGTTATGCACATATGGAATGTATTATGGAGATTGTTTACCAAAAGGTAGTTTCTTAATTGGACTCTGGTGATGGTGGTTTTGACTGATTGACCAACTAGGTCAAAGCTGTGTCATGACTGTAAGGGTCACGGGTCTCTCTTTAGTATAGTAGTAGCATAGTATAGTATAGCTTAATAAAGCAGTTGTTCAGCCTTCTGCAATTATGGAGTCGAGGCTTTTTATTCCCCGTGTTGGGGACGCCCTGCCACAATAACAGAGTCCGAACAGATTTCAAATTTTGCTAAAGCATGTAAAGATACATAAGCAAGGGAAGTTATTTAAACACTGAAAACAGATTTAGAGTGGGAAAAAAATTACAAACTGGAAAAGCAAAAGAATCATCCTGAAGATCTAATTTTTTTTTTTCAGTTTGGAACATTTCTAGCTACTTTGAAGAATATCTGGAGTTTAACCATAGTTTTTAGTTTTGTAGCAACTTTTTGAAGTCACAGAATCATTAGGGATGGAAGGAACTTCTGGAGATCATCCAGTCCAACCCCCTGCTAAGGCACAGCCACGCAGAGCAGGTGACACAGGAACATGTCCAGGTGGGTCTTGAATGTCTCCAGAGAGGGAGACTCCGTGACCTCCCTGGGCAGCCTGTTCCAGTGCTCTGCTACCCTCAATGTAAAGAAGTTCTTCCTCATGTTGAGGTGAAACTTCTTGTGTTGTAGTTTATGGCCATTGCTCCTCATCCTGTTACTGGGCATCACTGAAAAGAGTCTGGCACCATCCTCTTGGCACCTGCCTTTGAGATATTTATATGCATTAATTGAGATCCCCTCTCAGTCTTCTCTTCTCTAGACTAAACAGGCCCAGCTCCCACAGTCTCTCCTCATAAGAGAGATGCTCCAGACCCAAGTCAACAGCACAGAACCATACATAAAACCAAATGGTAAAAGACTGAGCACAATAAAAATAGTCTTACAAGCAAGTTTTGCCAGGCATGTTAGCTACCATTTAGCAAAGCTAACATCATTCATTAACTTTACATTTGCAGGACAGGAAGAAAGATCAAACCCTACTGTTGCTTGTTATCCTGCAAATAGATGTAAATCGCTCTATGTGGATTAGACAGATGCTGCATGAGATATAGGCCTCATGTTCAGGTTTCGGGCCATACCCATAGTGCCATGTTTTCAGATGAGAATGGGTGATCATTAAGCATTACCTTCATTCAAAATTAATTGTGCACAAATTGGAATCCACACCTAATTATTTCCTACTATATTCCTTGGCTATCTACATACTTCAATTATGGTAAGTGTCATTTGGGGGTAGAATAATTAACAGCGAGAAGCAAAAGATAGGTGGCACTTACTGTGTTGCATTTTGTCCCACACACCACTTGCCGGTGGTTCAGCCACTGGGAGGCAAATACTTTATTAAGGATTCCAAGGTGAAATTCTCTCTCCTTCAAGAGGCTGGGAAGCTGCTGGGCTGCATATCCATGCAACAAGCGGTGATAGTTGGACTCATTCTGCATCCTGACCTCTCTACCTTTCAGGTAGTACACCACAGACCTTTTCACCCGGTGGAGTCTTTTCCTTTTGTGAACTGAGTGATCCCACCCATACTGTGGAAAAGAAGCATTAAACTTAGATAAAGCATCTAGAACAAACTTAAGACACAAGCCATCTAAATTCAAATATATTCTCAGCAAAATACTGAAGCCTTCCAAACTACCCATATAATACCATACACGAAGATTAACTAATAAATTGTGATAAAGCCTTCAGTAACATAAAATTAAATATTTGCTAAAGAAGTAACACTGCCATAATACTGAAAACAATCCACCTCGGCTCGGCACCGTTGGGACACCAAAAGCCTATAGAAACAAGAGGAAGCCAAGAAGCACTTTAAACGGAAAAGCAGCACCGACAGCCTCCTGGCGTGAGCTCAGCAGGTTTGGAGGTGACACCGCAGGGGCCATCTGATACTGACCGCGCCGTTCATCGGCCTCCTCCGGCCCGGCCTGGGGTGGCCTCGCAGTAACGCTCAGCTCTGGGGCGGCAGGGACTCGGCGGTTATGGGCTGAACAGAGAGCTCCCAGGGCCACCGGGGCAGGGAGCAGAGACGGGGGGAAGCTGCCCGCTGTATCGCACCGACAGCCACTGTGCCCGGTACTACTCCTTCCCACCATCTCCCCCCCAGGACACCTTCCCTAGGCACCGAAAGACCCCGCCCTTTTCCCCTACCTCAACCGGGCACCGGGACACGGCAACCCCCAGTCAGGGTCACCCCAGGCACCGACATATGGGCTTCTGCCCTCGTACACCCATTCCCGCCCCTCAGCCTACCTGCTCCCCCTGGAGCCCCCCGACGGCAGCCGTCGCCGCTTTCCGCTTCCTGCTAACTGTTTTCCGGGCCATAGGAGAAGGAGGAGAAGAAGGAGAAGCCGAGAGCCCAACCTGGGCCCCACATGGAGCAAGAGGGGGAGGGGGCCACCGGGGTACGGGGCAAATAAATGCGGGGAACCAGGCCCGGTCACTCTCTTCGTCACAGACCCTACCGACTGCGCTTCACGACATTTTCTCCGAGATGTTTTTACGACAGTCGCACCGTGCCTCTGCGACAGCTGTCCCACCCTGCCCGAGTCTCGTTTCCTAGCAACCGGAGGAAGGATGGCGAGTTTGCCCACCCTCTGCGGCTGCCAGGCAGCGTGGCCCTGTCGGGGGCGGGGCGGCGCCCCCAGCGGAGCTCGGAGCGAAGCTTCCCGGCTTCTCCACTTGTCCGTTCCCCGCTGCCCTGCACGGATCGTCGGCTCTCGCTGGCGGCCTCCCCGGGCCTCGTCAATTTAAGCATAGGAGAGGCTCTGTATTATCAACACCGTTTCCAGCTACTGTGTAGCAGATTAATTCTACCCCAGCCCAAACCAGCACAGTGATCTTTTACTGAGAGACAGCCTGTGAGCATATTCTTGTTGACTGTAATATGTACAATCTGAAGTTCTACATATCTCCTGTGGGAAAATCTGACCACAGTGATCGGGAAGATGTGTGCTAATGTCTTTACAAACAATTCTATGGGTGAAGGTGTGGGTGTTTGAAATGGGTCTGCGGACAAAGCTGCATCCTCCTCCTCCTTCATGCCACTCTTGGGGACAGTGGCAGCATGGGTGCAACCTGTCGATTTCTCCCCACCTGAGCTGAATCTCTTTAATAAAGGCATTAAAAAGGAGAAAGATCTCCTGCCCATTTATTTCAGAATGCATAACAAAAATCCTGTGACTGCTCACAGCCTTAGCACAGGTGGCTGTGATTGGTCATCAATCGAAAACAATCCACATGGACCAATCACAGATGCACCTGTTGCATTCCACAGCAGCAGATAGTTATTGTTTACATTTTTCTCCTGAGGCTCCTCAGCTTCTCAGGAGGGGAAAAATCCCAGCAAAGGATTTTTCATAATATCATGGCTACAGGTCTTTAAGTCTCTACTAACTTCGGGCAGCAGGTTTGTTACAGGGCCCAGACAGCTTGGCTCCTGAAACAGACAAGTGGGGTCTACACAAGGCTGAACTTCTGAACTTTGGGGTAAAACAGTAGGTTCAAGGCGGGATATGTGGTAGGCGGTTCGGGAAGGCTGTACTGATTTGCAGAAAGAAAAAAAACTAACTCCACAATTTTGTAAAAGTTGTAAAGCCGGTATGTTTATTACAGCGCTGGACACATGTGGGGATCCTTGTTCCCCCTAAAGGACATGCACACCCCTAAGAAGTCCCTTTTTTATCTTCCTTACTGATTGATATACATAGAATTTCATAATAGGTTCATACATATTAATTTTACTGATTTCGAGTTACACTTGCAGCTAGGTTTTTTTTTCAGAAAGTACAGAAAGAACTCCTGAGTCATCCTGCCCTGTCTCCCACAGCCTCAGCCCCAGTCTCCGTCTGTTTCAAAGTTCAAGGGGCCCCTCTTATCTCAGTCCTTGGGCTGAAGCAGTTTTTCGAGCATAGGTTTTTTGTGAGAACAGGCAGTCTTGAACACAGACCAAACAGCTATGCTACAGACTTAATAATTCAAAGCAGCACATTTCACCTAAATCTGAAATGGATTTCTACTCTGGAAAATTTCCACTCTGTTTCAGTACCTTCCTAGTACCTCAGCCAGTGGGGAAAGGAAGAGGGGGCAACATGCAGCCAGGAATTTAGGATAAAAGGAGACTGTGCCCACCGAAACCCCGAGAGAGAAAACCCCACGGGCATGTGAAAAACATGTTCACTCTCCTGTGAAAATCTAAAAAGTTTAATAAAGGACAATAGGAGACAAGGACCATAGAGCAAAGGGTATTACAGCCAGGTGCATCTTAGCACTCAGCCAAGACCACACCTGCTATTTTGGAAACACCCTTTATATACCATTTCTATTACATCAGCCTGTTACATATTCATAGACCCTTATGCATAGTAAACTTTCTTCCCAAACTAGTTTACATGTTCCAAGAATTGTTTAGCATGGCTCCTCCTTGGTTCCACCTTTTTATAGCATGCGGATTCCTTGGTTGTGGTTTTTAGTCTATTCTTATCATCTCCAGTTTTTGGGCCTTGGTCCACACGGTCTTCAGACAGTGAGTGCTGATAGTTGGCATATCTGTGGCAGGTATCTTCTTCATATGTTCATTGGATGTTATCCTATCCAAGCAGGCATTTTAACACAAGCATACTTATATCAGCTACTGCACTAAATTAACAACAGAAATAAAAACTATATCTTTATAACAAAGTTACTTTAACATCACACATATAGAATCCATTTTAATATTTGCAAAAAGACAATATTATGTATCTATAACAGGCATGTGCCCCAGTGGACTCTCCCTTTATTCGAATAAAGCTGCAGGACTCCTCTGTCTCCTTTATGGACACTGACTTTTCATAGCATGATTTTCCATACAACAAGCATAAAACACCTCTTCCTCCCCTGCCACTGCTAGACCAGAGGAAATAATGCCTGGCACTGGCTTCACTTTGCAAAACTTCATCCCAGGTTTCCCTTAAAGAGACCCATTTAACTAGCTTGGCTTTATCATCTGGCTTCTCTGAGTGAATACCAGAGCCCAGTGCACAATGAGGTGCTTAGTCAAACTTTGAGGCACTCTTCTCCACCAATAAACTCCCTTATTATAGGGGAAAAAAAGGGCATACAAATATTTGTATGATTATGCTGCCTTAAAACTGATGTGGATGGATGTGTGCTTTTCCTTATGTTCACATGGATCATGAAATTTTCCTATGCTTATAGAGGCAAAAATTAGGAGTAACCCAAACCAAATGATCACCAATGAGCAACAATGTAGAGAAAAGAAAAAGGAAGACGGGGAAAAAAAGTGGGATGTACAGGCAGACTGAAAAGAAAGACAGCTGCTGACCACTTGAAACCCTCTGGTGTCTCAAGTCACGCAAAATCAGTAAACATACTATTTTCCTGAAAAATATGGCATTTCTTTTATACCTTTTTTTGGTGTCTTTTCACCTAACTAATGTCAAAGCCAAGGGTGCTGCAAAAAGCCAAATTGAAAAAAAAGAAAACCTAGAAAAGAACCTATCAGGCTTTCCAGTTTCCCCTGAGGATAAAACACCTAAGGGATAATAGTCTTTAGGCGTTTTCAGTCGTGATTTACCATGATTAATGCTCCTCTCTACATCCTCCCTCACACACGTAACTACCACCTCCATTTTGGACAAAACACCTCAATTTTGTACCAAGGCCCTCTCAAAAGACTGAAAACCTGCTGCAAAAGCTTCTCTTGGGGGAAAGTGCAATGCTTCAGGGCATCCAGCAGGAGTGCCTCTTCAGCGTGCCGGGCCGGTATCTCGAGGCAGCCATCTCTGCTAAGGAAAGAGGCTGAGACGTATGGAGCAAAATGCCCCCTTTGGGCCCGGCTCGCCACCTTCATCGATCCCAGAGGAGTCTGTCGCTGTGCCCAGCTAGGAGAGGGGTAGAAAGTACTAGAGGAACCCCCGGGCAAGGCCGGAACTGGGAACAGGCAAAGACAAACCCAAACACCTCCACACCGTTCTAGGCAGAAGGAAATATAAGTATTCTCGCCCCACCCCTCTTCCGCTGAGGTGATGTCACCGTGGGCACCTCCTGATTGGCTCGGACGGAGTAGGTGACCTTGCGGCGTGACGTAAGTGTGTCGTTGAGGAGGCGAGGTTGAGGGTAGGTAGACAACATGGCCTCTCCTGGTTGAGGGGCTAGGGGTGGCGATACGGTGCGCATTTCGTACTGGCGGGTGGTGGGCAGTGACCGCGGGGACAGCTGGAACCGCCAGGTACCGCGCAGGTAACGAGCGGGCCGGTAGGGAATGGGAATACAGATGCTGGTCTGGGTGAGGGGCGCAGCCGTCCGCTCCTCGGGCCCTCCGCCCCGCTGCCGGGTTAAACGTCGCTACCGCTTCTCCTTGTCCGGGGCGAGGGACCATCCGCGCCCCTACCGTGATTCAGCTGATGTGACGTGCTGGCGGGGCGGCTGCAGGGCCGCTGGCCCCTCGGGGCCGGGGTTTGCATGTTTGGGGGCTGCTCCCCCGGCTGTGGAGGGGAGCGAGCCTGTGAGCGCTGCGTTACTGCATGGTCTTGCTCCGCCTTCACGGCCTCTCGGTATTGCTTTGGAAGTTACCCTTTAAAGGAGGTGTTGTACTAGCTATGGGGAAGGGAATGAGACTGAGATGGTATGTGTGGTAACAACACCGTTGAACCGATTTCTTCAGGGCCGTGTGCCAGTTGGTGTACCACCAACTGTACTGACTTCAGGGGTTTGTACATGCAGAGCTGTGATTCAAAAGTGTCAGTGATACTTTAGATCACCATTGCAATTGGGTGATTTAAACTTTTTAGACTGTCCTGCTTTCAGCTGGGATAAAGTTAATTTTCTTCTCAGTAGCTGGGACAGTGCTGGTTTTGGATTCAGTATGGGAATAATGCTGATAACACACTGATGTTTTGGTTGTTGCTACATGGTGCTTACCCTGAGTCAAAAGCTATTAAGTGTCTCAGGCTCTGCTAGTGGGTGGATGCACAAGGAGCTGGGAGGGAGCATGGCCAAGACAGCTGATCTGAACTGGCCAAAGGGATATTCCATTCCATAGCATGTCATGCCCATTATATAAACTGGGGGAGTTGGCTGGGAGCTACCAATCGCTGCTCGGGGACTGGCTGGACATGGGTCAGTGGGTGGTAATTGAACTCTGCAGTTTCTCTTGGGTATTATTCCCCTTTCTCTTTATCCTCATCATTATTATAGTATTTGAAATGTCAAAGGGAAAACCAAGGAAATCTTATGTATAAGATATGTGAATGAATAAATGTTAGTTTCTCTTTAGTGAATTAAACTTCAATTTTCAGACTACTGTAAGAGTACACTGATTAGGTGGGAGACTTATTGTATAGTTTATGTTGATGGATAAAAAAAATTAATGATAAAAAAATAATCAAAACCACGTGGAAGAGTTCCATCTCCATTGTTTACACGGTGTTTTGCAGTGCCTGGTACTTATCCTAGAGACAAAAATCTCTAACAGAATAGGAGTCAGGTTTCTGGACCAATCCAGCAGACTACATCTAATTCTGTCACACTGGCAGCCATAGCTGTTTGGCTGGTGATGGTGGCAAAAGTGCTATAATGCCACAGAAGTTATAATCTTAGTTATTCTATTTTTCAATTGTATAAGCTTATGATTTTGTGTTGTTTCCACAAACTTTAGGGATTGATAATTCAGGACATTCAATATTGTTGTCAATTTCCAGTCTATATCATGTTTTTGACATCAACCTGTTCTCGTATTTTACACTTAGTGCCGAGTTAAATATTTTGATAAATTAATCTGTGAGAAATGTAGTTTTACTTATTAGACAAAACTACTATCTAGCCTTCTCTGGCATTTTGTTTCTAACATAGTAACTCCCAGTCTTTTCAATCATAAATTCGCACGCTTCAGCTGTTGTTTTACAGGGATGCCTAAAGGCATGGCTGTCTATTTAAAATTGATCTGTGCAATTCAGATCAATGTCAGTGTAAAGAAAGTCTAATAGAGCTGTAATTGAAAAGCTCTGAAAGAGGTTTTTGAAAATTATTATTTGAAGAAAAGGTAAAGAAGGGTGAGCTCACAGTTGTTGTGTGTTAACTACTTAGGTAGGTAATCCTCTCTGGTACGCAAGTGCATTGCTTCATGCTTTGACCCCATGACTTGGTTTGAATAACCTCGTGTTCTGTGTCCCTAATGACCTTTTGCAGTCAGTATAGTTTTGTATGAGGTCTCCTAAGAGAAACTGAGCATTGGGATTTTTCCCTTGCTTAAATGATCAGATTTATTCCAAATCCATGCTTGCATAGGGAAGGGATTTTCTTTAATGTGAAGAAATACTGTCTTTCCTGTGGTTGGGAAATTTTGGAAGAACAGCTTCTATGTCCAGACTTGATAATGGTGGGGGGGGTTTTGTGTGTTTTCCCTTTTTCGTAAGGCTACAAGGTCTTTTTGGAATCCTTTAAGCTTGCAATGTACTCAAAACACGGAAGTATTTAAAAGGGGAAGCAGAATATAATTTCTCTGACTTTGGTTTAAATCTTTTCTGGAGGGGAAAGCAGATTGGTTCAAAATGCCAATGTTGTGTTAGTAGAGTTACAGTTTTTAACTAACTGAGTTAAAATGGAAATTCTGAGCTTATGTTTTCTCAACTACATTTTGTATCAGAAATTCTTACACCAGAGTAATGTTTTAAGTGGGCCTATCAGAAGAACATGAGTCCTATACAAGAAGCAGTCAGTTCTTCATCTGGAAGATGGTCTGAATATACTCAAGCTGCTTAGCTATTAGTAGATGTTTTCATGGAAGCTAATAAAGAGTTGTGAGCTCCTGGTTAGTCTGGTTTATGTTGCTGAAGATCAACATTCATGATAACTATCAACTAGATTATGTGAAATATTTGATTTAAGCCCTTTCCTAATGTTTATGCTTGCATCATTTGGCATCTCTAGGCTAGCAGCAGATGAAGTCATGACTGAAATGACTGGTGAAGTTTGTTCCTTGAGTTTGAGGTTGGATTTCTAAGAGTATGCATATGACCAGTTATGCTAAGTGTTAGCAGCATGCTTAATCTAGACATAGAGATTGTGCTTTTTTGTTTAACTTGATTTGTTTTATCAGTTCTGAACTCTAAATTAAAACTAGATTCCTAGTTTATAAACACTCTGTAAATTGTTAAAGCATTGTTAAATATTTGACTCATTCATAGTAGTATGAAGTCTTATGCTAATTAAGTTGAAGTAGCTAAATTTGTTTATAATTACTAAATGCTTTCCATCTGATTATTTTAAGCTCTCAGAACTGGTAAGCATTTGCTGTTCAAGACTTAAGATATAGGAAAATAGTAGTTAAGCAGTTGCTCTGCTCATCAAATTTAGGACTTGTTTCATTACTGCATTGTGAGATTATTATAGCCCTTACTAGTAGTATGAGTGCTAGTGACGTTGGGCGCCACCTGAAGAAACGTGTTTCCTGGGCTGGGGGGGTTGCAATACAAAACTATTCTGTGCAAATTCCCAATCACCCAGTGCAAGAGAACAACTAATCTGGTGCACCACAACATGCTAGATCATATTTTCTTCCTTTTTTTCCCCCTAGAATGTAGGAATTGCACAGCATATTTATATTTTCTGGCATGGTTTATCATGCAAATGTCTGTGTTGCTGCTATTGTACTTCAAGGAGGGGGGAATGGTCTAGTTTACCACCCTGTCCTGGTTTCAGCTGGGATAGAGTACCTTTTTTCTTAGTAGCTGGTACAGTGCTGTGCTTTGGATTCAGTATGGGAATAATGCTGATAACACACTGATGTTCTGGCTGTTGCTGAGCAGGGCTTACTCTGAGTCAAGGGCTTTTCAGTGTCTCATGCTCTGTCAGGGTGGAGCTGTGCAAAGAGCTGGGAGGGAGCACAGCTGGGACAGTGGTGGTAACACCTCTGTGATAACATATTTAAGATGAAAGAAGAAAAGTGATTGTGCAGTTGTAATTGCAGACAAATAAGAATGGGGTGAGAACATGTGAGAAGAACAACTCTGCAGACACCAAGGTCAGTGGAGAAGGAGGGGCAGGAGCTGCTCCAGGTGCCAGAGCTGAGATTCCTCTGCAGGCTGTGGTGAAGACCATGGTGAAGCAGCTGTCCCCCTGCAGCCCATGGAGATCCATGGGGATGCAGAGATTCACCTGCGACCCATGGAGGAGACCCACGCCAGAGCAAGGGGATGCCTGAGAGAAGGCTGTGACCCCTGTGGGAGGCCTGTGGAGAGAGTGGCCCATGATGGAGCAGCCTGTCCTTGAAGGATTGCACCCCATGGAAGAGTGACCCATGCTGCAGCAGTTTGGGGAGGACTGTTGCCTGTGGGATGGGCTCATGTTGGAGAAGTTTACTGAGAACTGTCTCCTGTGGGAGGGACCCCACGGTGGAGCCAAGGAAGGACTCCTCTCCCTGAGCAGTGGGAGAAACAATGGGTGATGAAATGACCAAAACCCCCATTCCCTGTCTCCCTCTGCTGCTTGGGGAGGAGGTAGAGCTGGGAAGGAGGGAGGGGTGGGGGAAAGGTCTTTTTATAAGTTTATTTTACTTCTCATTATACTGCTTTGATTTTGGTAGCAATAAATTCAATTAATATCTCTAATTAGGGCCTTTTTTGCCCATAATGGTATTTGGGGACCTCCTGGTCCTTAACTCATGAACCCTTCATTATATTTTCTCTCCCCTCTCCCAGTGTGGAGGGGAGTGGGAGAGCAGCTTTGGTGGGTGCCTGGCATCCAGCCAGGGTCAACCCACTACAGGGATTTACCCAAAAGGGGGCCGATTGATGTTTGGGGATGGGCTGTGTATCAGTCAGCGGGTAGAAAGCAATTGCACATCAGTCATTTTTCTTGGGGTTTATCTTTCACTTTCCTCCCCCTTTTTATTAATATTATTATAATTTTAAACTTTGTTTCAGTTATTATACTGTTCTTATCTCAACCTATGAGTTTTTTTTTTTTTTTTCGAATTCCCCTCCTGTTCCCACTAGGGTGGGGTGGAAGTGAGCAAGCGGCTGTGTGGTACTCTTGTTGCCAGTTGGGGTTAAACCATGACACCCTTTTCTTGGTGGTGATGTAGCTTCTACATTAGTGAAGCTGATCTCGAGGCCAAAACAAGATGTAAACTCTTTTTTCTGCTTATCTATTTAGATGATCTTTAAATCACTTGGGTAGCAGTCAATAGTAGGAACTACACTAAACCCACATCTGTTCTTGGAGTTGACAGAACCTGTGTTATCTCCTTATATGTTGTGTTTGGAAGTCAGGCCAGCCTTAGATATTAGTTGCAGATTCTTTTCTCTTGTGACAGGGCTCTCTTTTTGGAAAGGGTCCATTTTAACCAAGTCACCCATTTGCTGCAACAGTTAAATGGGAATTTAGAATAGGTGCATCTTCTAGACTTGTTCGACACATCAGTCTCTGGCCAAAGAAAAAGCTTGCACTTATCTGCCTTGACCACCAGGCTGTCTATAAGTATTTTTTGATTTTCTTATGTTCTTGCCTCTGAAACTTGTAGTTCTAGAGGCTTGTGTGGTATAAAAGCTTCAGCTTCATTGGAAACTTATATGGCTGGTAAGTCATTTGGTGATTGAAAATTGGTGCACTAGTGTACTGTGTTTTCTCACCCTTGTAGCATTTTCCCTTATTTTTGGGTGAAATGTATGGCAAATGAACTTATGTCCCAAATATACCATCAGGATCTTGAAGGAAGAATAGAGATGTCTATTATCAGTTAAGAGCCTTAAATCCTTAACCAGCCCAAATAGTATGTGCTTTTAGCAAGTGCAGTGTCTTTAATCACAGAATATGCTGAGTTGGAAGGGACCCAAAAGGATCATCAAATCCAACTCCCAGTCCTGCACAGGACCATCCCTGAGAGTCACACCCTGTGCCTGAGAATATTGTCCAACCACTTCTTGAAGTCTGTCGGGCTTGGTGCTATGACCACTTCCCTGGGGAGCCTGTTCTAGTGCTCAACCACCCTCTGGGTCTAGAACCTTTTTCAAATATCCAAACTAAACCTTCCCCGACACAACTTCAGGCCATTCCCTCAGGTCCTGTCACTGGGCACCAGAGAGAAGAGATCACTGTTTGCCCTTCTTCTTCCCCTCACAAGGAAGTTGTAGACTGCAATGAGGTCTCCCCTCAGCCACTCCTCATACATCTTCCTTTCAAGGCCCTTCACCATCTTCATAGCCTTCCTTTGGATGCTCTCTAATAGTTTAATACCTTTCTTATATTGTGGTGGCTAAAACTGCTCATGATATTCAAGGTGAGGCCACACCAGTGCAGAGCAGGGCAGTCACCTCCCTCGACCAGCTGGTGATGCTGTGCTTGATGCGCCCCAAGGACATGGTTGGCCCTTCTGGCTGCCAGGGCACTGCTGACTCATATTCAACTTGCCATCAACCAGGACCCTCAGGTCCCTTTCCATGGCACTGCTTTCCAGCATCTCATTCTCCAGGGTTGTCTCATCCCAGGTACAGAATCCAGCACTTTTCCTTGTTGATCTTCATATAGTTGGTGATTGCTCAGACCTCTAATTTGTCATGGTCTCTGTGCAGGGCCTCTCTGCCTTTGAGGAAGTCAACAGCTCCTCCCAGTTTTGTATCATATGCAAACTTGCTTAGTACCCCTTCCAGTCCCGTGTCCAAGTCATTTATGAAGATGTTGAAGAGCACAGGGCGTAAAATTGAGCCCTGTGGAACCCCACTAGTGACAGGTCACAAGTCTCATGTCACCTCATTCTCTAAAACCCTTTGTTCCTGACCTGTGAGCCAGTTGCTCACCCATCACATGGTGTTTATCCAGCTGTGTGCTGGACAGTTTGTCCAGAAGGATTCTGTGAGAGACGGTATGACCAAAGTGGGACATGACATGAAGATAGCTGCATAACTACAGGTGTCTAACATTAATTTAATGAAACCATATGGAACAAGAGAGTGAGAGATGCCATGCTTCTCTGAGAGTGTATGGAAGGGCTGCCTTCTGCTTTAACTTCCCATTGACCGATATGTACTGAAGCAGAAGGTCTAGTTGCCCATTATGTCATGCTAAGCAATGGCACAATTTGAAGAATCAATTTCTCCTAATGTTTGTCACTGCTAGGAAGATGCTATCCAACATCTGCATGTAAAGTCCTATATATGGATGTTATTGCCATCACTAGAGTGTTGTCTTGTAATCCAATAATGTGATCTGCATGCAGACCTACTCTTCAGATGCTCTTTTCTCCATGTCTTTCCTATTCATGTATTCTGGAAACATTTTTTAAAGTGCTGTTTTATTGATTCCTGTCCTTCTGCTCCTCAGTCATTGCACTGGAAATAACTGAATTAGTTTGATGTTATGGACTGTCCTTCAAATTTAGATCTCTTGTTACAGTTGCTTGGGTTTTTGGTCCATGGAGTGTGTATGCCGCAGAGATCTAATCCCTTCCTCCCTCCACCGTTGTCAGTGTAACCCCTACTCTGCATTTGGTTAAATGTAAGGTGACCACTTGTATCCCATAAGATGGAGACATGTTATTAAACTTGTTTCAACCAGCATGTAGCAGCCTGAATTGCTGCTAGTAAAGTCCAAGGTAAAGAAGCAAAAAGGGCCTTTGCATAATATCCACAGATGTTTAATTCAGCCGTGCGGTGAGATGTTCAGGTCCAAGGCACACATTCAGGGTCCAGCTCTCTCCCTTGAGGGGCCCGGGGGCTGACCCTGGTCTCGGGGCAGTACAAAGATAAGGGCCACTCGGGGAATAGGGAGGGAGTGGCTCAGGGACATAGGAACAGGGGTAGGAGCCAATGGGGTGTAACAGCTTTGAGGGAAGCTTCTTGTGTCTCCCTGACTTAGGGGATGCCCCCCAGGGCCTTCACACTAGCAAATACTGAAAATTGAATGGAAACTTCCTACCAGCATTTGCTTCAAGGAGGGTCTGGTTTGTTCTTGTTGATCTTAAAACAGACCAAGAACCTTAATGTACTTTATCTCTTGGATTGCAGTAAATGTATTTTAAACTTCTTTTTTTTTTTTTTTTTTTTCTGTTAAGACTGGTCATAGTGATGTTTGCTTTTTTTTCTGCAGGAGGTGTAGTTGCAATGTGTCAAATATAGCTGTACAATTACTTTATCCAAAGAGCTATTATCAGTGGCTCAATATCACTGTGCTTTATGAAAGGGGAGTATCTCCATGCAGATGACTCTGCTTATTTGCAGAATTGTAAGAGGTACAAAGCAGAAGCAGTTGCTGCAGATTTTGGGCTGATGTCATCCATTTGGAGACCGCAATAAATGAAAACAGAATCAGTTTTGCACTGTACTAGACTGATCAGCTTTTTACTGTCGGTCTCAGAGACTTCAATTGTGTAGCAATAATGGAATACTTACATAGGTGGAAAGCTTTGATAGAACCTTGACTTTTGTTTTGTCTTAGCAACAGGCACTGTCTACTTCTGGTTTTGTTGTATATACAGCAAACAGAATTTTTAAGCATTGCACACAGTAACACTAGAACAGGCTGCTAGCCACATTTCATCACCTGCTTTTCAAAAAACTTAATTAAAATAGTGTCTTGCAACTAATCAGATTTGAAAGGCTATTCAGGGACCACTGTTACAAGTATCTTGTTGTTGCTCTGTCTTGCACTATATACAGAATTCTGATGTTGGTTTAGCCTTTCACTTACACTGAAACAAGTAAAAACTTAAACCATTGTCTAAATCTGAAATACCTGTGGTACATTAGAAATCAATCACTGGAATCAAACTGCTTTTCACTGGTTTTCAGTGTACAATCAGTAATAGTTAATGAATGTAATATAGGCAGCAAAAATTAATCTCTTTAAAGTTGGGGTTTTTTGGGCATTTTTGTAATTTTCAGAATGAATGGTGCATCCTCAGTTGTGCGTTCTTAGGCTACACAATGAGTATCAGCCGGCAGAATGGAAATGGCAAGATTTTTTTCTCTGAAAATCACAGATGTGCTACATTGATTATAGTTGATAACTTGGGGCATTTTGATTTCCTCTGACCCATAATACTTTACTCAGAAGGTGGGAGTTACTTCAGAAAATTCATGTGATCTGGAATCTAGACACAGTTGCATCCCAAAATGAAGGATATAGCAACAAAAGACCAATTCTTCTCGACAAATAGTTAAATTGGCTTGAGTTATCACTGTGAAAGCTGTTTCAGGTGCCATTAGCAATAGGATGTTTCCAATTTGACCAGTCAGAGCTCTTTCAGAAGGAAAGGAATGTAGATATAAACTTCAGGGAAAACACCAGTAGAAGGAACATCAAAATAAAATTATAATTGAAAAATACCCCAACTTCCTAGCAGCTTCTCATGGTAGTAAATTTTTTCCTCATCTGTTTATGAGACTCTCCCTTTGATACCTTGCCTGCACCAAGTCACACTTCTCTATGTTCTCCTTGTTATCTGGCAGCACAAGTAAATAGCCATTCAGGTTTAAGTGGTGACATGTCAGGTGGGCTGTCTTGGTTACCTGTGTTGTCCCTTCAAGCCTTTCTAACTTGTCATCTCTCTCTTTGTGCCAGTTGTTTCTGTCATCAGTTTTGTCTTGTCACTTCTCTGTTTCTGCATCTGTATTTTTTTTGTTTGTTTTCGTGGTTGTTTCCCTGTATGTGTCCCCCTCCTCCCCTTCTATCATCATAACTCTGAGATCCTCTGCTCCCATCTTGGGCTCTGGTATGCTGTGTTCCTCTGACTGTCTGGTTTTAAAAATGTTGCCCTGTTGACTCAGTGTTAAGTGGAAAATGAACATACAGGAAGGGAAGAGGTTGCCTTGATGGCTGCTGACATTAAAGTTGCTTATAACTTTAGGCACCTGTAGTCCTGATCTCCTCTTCAGAGAATTAGCCAGAACCAAGAATGAGAGAATGAGGCTAAGGATGTCTACATTTATAGAAGTGAGCTTGTAGGTGGCTGTAAGAAAACCTTGTAGTACTATGCAGTTAACTTGTTTCTCTAGACCAGGAAAGGCGTTTTATGTTATTTGTCAACTTAAAGCATGCAGTAAAGCATCAGAATAAAATTTGTTCCCCTATGTGCCATTCCCACAGATGCCCTTCAGCATCCTGTTCTGGACTTTGTTCTCCAGAGGCAGCAATGATAGGGCTGCAGTCTTCTATTAACTTGTTTGGAGTAAGGCTTTGGGAACAAGTCCTTTAAATTTCTAAAAGAGCAGTAACAAATGTAAACAAACCTTTACTGTACAGTGTAGTAACTTTGACTAAAGCAAATATAGTTCAGACCCAGAAGCATAGTAGCAACATCAGTAACTTTAACTGGATGCAATTTTTTTTCCCCTCTCCAAGCCAGCAAGACAGAGCAACAGCAAGATACTTATAATAGTGGTCTCTGAATAGACTGTCAAATCTGATTAGTTGCATGACACTATTTTAACTAAAAGTTTTTTGGAAAGGTGATGAAATGTGGCTGGCAGCCTGTTCTAGTGTTACTGTGTGCAGTGTTTAACAATTCTGGCAGTGTCTTCTGCAGTCATGGTATCTTGATAAGTACACACTCAGTGCATCAGGAAGAGCTAGTGTGATATAAACTCAAACGTTACCTGAATCTACAGTGCGATTGTCTCTCTGGAAATGGTGCATTTCATGATTAGTTTGCTATTTATGTGCCTTAGCTAGTTCTGTAGTTAAAATAAGGTGTTGCATATGGCAGAGGAATAATTTTTCCCACTGTACCTTAAACTTAATGCAGATGCCTGGTCTGCACTAGGATTTTACTACAAGATTGCCAACAAAAGCAAGATACTTATTGTTTATGTGGGATATTTTGACACTGAGGATGCATCCAAGGCTTTATGCAGCTCCAGACTGATATACTACTGAAAACCTCCCTGGATTCTAGATGTGCACATCTTTAACTTTGCAGGATTTTTATGCATTGTTACTAGTGTCCCTGGAGTAAATTGATTTTGTCATGGTAACTTAATGTTTTGTTCCCCAAAATCAGTGTGTGAGATGGTAAACTTAAAATGTCCTTGCAATGGCCTACTGGAGAAGGGTTATAAATTACCATTCTAAAAATTATCTCTCTGAATTTTCTTTTCAGTGTCCTTTATGTAGGTACAGTCTGGAGTAAGCTGCTTCTGGTAAACGAGGTAGACAGCATAAACCCTATTGCCTGTAGATAACTGGTTCTGCATTGAAAAAACTTCCATGTCAATTGAGTTGCCAAAATGAGTAGGTTACTTTCATAAAAAAAATGAAATCCTTTAGAAAAGTAGCACTTGCTTTTCAGTCTGAGGTAATAACTAGAAGAAAGACAAACTTGGAGAAATTAAAGAAAGTGTGTAGAGGTCTTCTCCCAAGTTAAATTCTGCTATAATAGTAGTGAATGATGGGCAGCCATAGTACATGCTTGCAGACAGTGCCTCACAGTCTCCAATGACAAAGAGAAGACCGGTGAGGTACATGGAGTCTGTATGGTTTCACATGTGGCCTGGCTTTTTTGATAATAACATATCAAGTTGACATCTTAATTGCTACTCTCATACAGAGGAACTAGCAATGTAGCAGCTTGTCTGACAGTGTGATCTGTGTCTGAAAGGTGCAGCCTATTTCATGTGTAGGTAGTATTCAAGGTATTCAGGGTGCTGTAGTCTGCAGTCTGATCTCCCCCTCTGCGGCACTGGGACTAATAAAGACCATTCATCTCTAGTGGTTGACATGCAACTGTACTGGGTGGTCTTGTGGCTTTGCCCTTAACATCCTTCCTGAGGTGGCAGGCTCAGCACTGTTTCACCACCTTTTTCTTCTGCCTTTGAAACTGCTATGTTTTGTTTGCTTCTGAGAAGCAGTTGCCAGCTAGTGCTGAAACCAGTTCTCTGGCTTTAGTGGACTGGTTTTGGACATAACGCCAATGTTGACAGAGATGGTGAGATGTGCTGAGAGGAACCTGACAAATGTTGAGCAGAATGACACTTTTATGTACAAGGTACACCTGGAGCTGCCCAGCATGACTCACTTGCCCATGGCCCAGCGCCTGCTCACTGTGTTTCACGGTCTGGTTGCACCCAGGTAATCTTCATACAGCTTTGGCTTTAGCTGTGTGTTGAAATTCCATTAGCCAATATGGTTGGTTCACCTATTGATTTCAACAAAATGTTGAAAGGGACTTGAGCACTGTTGCAGAGTGACAGGGTGGTAGAAATGCTGCAACCTTCTTCGAAGCGTCTCCTTCAGAAGCTGCTCAGAGTAAGGCCACCAGAACAGTAATTTCAAGTCCATGCACACACACACACCACAGATAGCTCAGCAGAGGAAAGACAGGAAGGATCTTTCTATGATTTATTCCAGTGAAGGTTTATTCCAAAGTACACTGAAGGGATCCGGGACAAAGACGAAACCATGTGGTCTGCACAGACTTAAGTATGGGGTCAGTGACCAATGACCTGAGGGCACAGTGCAGTGCAAAGGGCAGCAACCTGTAGGAGGGATGAGGGATGAATAATTGGGGTGGGCAGTGTCAACTGGCCAATGGGGGAAGCAATCTAATGTAGATTGGCAGTAGTGCTGCAGAGCACCATGGGCTAGGTCCTCTCTTTAGCCTAGGTGAGGAAAACTATCGTATATTCTTCCAAGGCAAGGCCCTGGGGATTTCCCTGAGGGGGAAGGATCCAGAGGATTCCACAGAGCACAGCAAAAGGGGCTTTCCTAAAGTACTTGAAACTGGCTCTTCCTGCCCCCAGATGTGTCAGCAGCTATCAGGAGGAATAGCTAAGATGTCTGTATAATCGTCAACTTATGATACCCTTTAAGGTAACATTAGTAGTTAGAATCAGCAATGGAAACAGTGAGGCTAAAAGTAAGATCTTGATAGGGGAATGATGGGTGTGAATGTTAGATCTGCTCCACGTTGTGCTTTGAGTGCTGTCTGCTGCTGGTGGGGTGTACCAGTATAGTGGGTCTAGCACTGGCCAAACGCCAGTGCACCCACTAGAATTATTTACTCATTTTCTGCTGCGAGATAAGGATTAGGAGGAGAGCAAAGCAGGCTCAAAACTTTAAAGGGTATAAAGAAAACTTTATTAACAGAACTAAAAGAAAAATAATAAGAAATCAGAATAAACCTTCAGAACACTTCTCCTCCCCCCAACTCCTCTTTCTTTTCCCACTGACAACGTAAAGAGACAAAATTTGGTATTTTCAGTCAGTTTACCACTTCTAAAATAGTCTTTCTTCAGTTTACTTAGGGAGAGGAGTCTCTCCTGCCATGCCATGGAGACTTTTCCACAAGAAACAGTTCTCTCATGGTTTTAATTTTCATGAATAGCAGCCACCTGGAAATCTGCAGTCGTGAAGTCCCTCCCACAGTTTGGTAGTCTACCCACAACTACCACCATGGGTCATCTCAGCTTATTGGGGTGCAATTTTAAGGATGAGCTGTTCTAGTATAGAAACAAAAGTTTTTTTCTTTTATCTCTGGGAACAGAGGTTTTCTTCTCCCATCCCTGAGGCCAGGTTTCTCATCTCTCTCTGTTCAAGTTTTTCATTAGATCACAGCTACTTCAACATCTGCTTGCTTCAACACTGGTGCTTCTGCTCACGGCTATGACTAGAATGCTACATCCCCCAAATGCATTCCATGAGTTACAGGAAAAAGTCTTGTGTATTAATTATATCTTCACCATAGCCTTACAAGAGAATTTCAGCCCAAGACTAAGGCATCTCCTCATTCTCCTCCCATCTGGGATTTGACTCCTTCTTCACTGACCTCGGTGTCTCCATGTTGTTTTCTTTACGTGTCTTCCCCCGTCCTTTTTCTCTCACTCGAGAGAGGATTGATGTCTGCAAGTTTCATCTGTGCACTAAAAGAGTTAATGTCTCACCCAGGCGCTCTGGCTGCATGGCTGTTTTCCGGCCCCTGCCGCATTCAATTCCAGCCGCGGGGCTGCTTTCTGCGTAGAGCTGCAGGGCCGCCTCTGTTCTTAGCTGCATGATTTTCCCAGTGCCAGCAGGATAGCTCGGCAGCTCACAGCTGGAGCAGGGCCCGGCTTGGCTTCACCCAAAGCCGAGTAGAGCCGGCCTGGCCCACCGGCCGTGGTTGGAACTCGCTCGTAGCAGAATCTCAGCCGAGCTGTGCCATGGGCTGAGCCGGCCAGGCTGCGTGGAGGAGCAGAGCCCAGCCCGGCCAGCGTCCAGTTACCTGTTCAAAAGCCAGAAGCAAGAGAGTTTTTCTCGGGTTTGTTCTTTTTAAAATGTGATTTCACAGAAGCGTATTCAGCTCTCTTAAGTGGTTTAACAGGGTGTCAATATTCAAAACTAGCCAGCTGGTTGGTTCTGTCAGGTCTGAAGGAAGTTGCCAAGGTCCTTACAGGGAATCACTTCTGTAGCTCGTGGATTTTTTCCTTAACTAAAAACCAAACTATGTTAAACCACAACAACCAGATAACTTCATGTTTTGGAAGAATGGCTGTTGGATATTTCATATAGCTGGAGGGCTTCAGAAACAAAGGGCAACTCTGATTCTTTGTTATGTATAATGCCACAAGGAGGACTTTAAAAATAATTTATTTGAAGAATTATGCTATGGTGTCTTAAGAAAGGTATTGTGATGTATTTCTAATCTAGTAAAAGGACCAATTATGTTACTGAACACACCATGAGCATCCTGGATCAGCTCTTTCTCAGGACAGACTGGCTCTGTTAAAAGCTGGCTAGGTGCTTCTGTGTTTAACATCTTGGCCATGTAGGATTTGCATCCAAATTTTAAGTTGCTAATAAAATTCTGTGGGCAGTGAATGAGGCCTCTTGTTAACATTGTTTTCTTGTGTGTATCTAAAAATATCTTCCTAATGTTACCATTTATTATATACCTCTATTGTGCATTATCCAGTGTGTCAAGACAAGTGCCATGCTGGCTGACTGCATACCCAGTATGATAGTATCCCTTTTTAGAGCAGCGAGGATTAAACTGAAGAGGATAAGTGTGTTATTTCCAGTAGGAAGGGCTAGCCTTAATGCTGGGGGAGGCAGGGTGTGCTCTATGGTGCTGGGACAGAGCAGCCTCTGAACACTGTGATCTGGAAAACTGCCTTTCTGATCAACCTAGCTGCTTCTTGGCTCTGTTTTAACTTTCTTCTTCATTTTGCCAGTTAGATTGTCATACCCTGGGCTAAGTTATTTGCTTAATCAATTCTCAGAGCTATAAAATAATTTTTCTTATCTGTCTTGGGAACAGGATAAACAGCAAGTGTCTGCAACATGTTCCTTAGAGATAAGACAGTGTAGAACTGCATAGGCTTATGCTGTACTACATGTTGTTAAAGCTGTTTTAAAATGTTTTTCAGGTTCTAAATGGCTTCTAAGAAGTTGGGATCTGAGTCTCATGGTAAGTAAAATTTGGTATCCCTGTCTCTTCAGTAAGATGAATCCTACTATTGCTGCTGACTCATGTCCCAGCTTAGACAGTCCATAGAGACTAATCTGTTCAGCCTCTTAGTTGATTTTTTTTTTTTTTAATTAAGTACCTTGCCTTCCTTCTTGCATAGGTACTTGCTGATGCCATGCCTGTTCTCTGGTTAAAGTAAAATTCAGCCCATGACTGTTTCCTACTTGCTCATGACAGAATAATACCTTCTCCTTCCCCCCACTTCCCCCTTCAAAATCAAAGCCAAACTGCAGTTGTGATACTGATTTGATGTTTGCCGAAGTGGACACTAGATTTGTAGCTCCTTTCTATGGAAGTCACGTGAACAGCTGGATTGAAAGTGAAGCTTTTAATATATCATAGAACTATGCTTTTTGCTCAGCAGTGAATTTTTTTCCTAAATTGGAGTAATCTGGTTCAGCAGGCAAGTGAAGAGAATATTTTCTTCTACATTTGAGATGCACAGTGTCATGAAGATGATTGGTATAATAAAAAATATTTACCTGTATACGTGCTTATCTCTTAAGGATTAATGTTTCTGTGGAACATTAAAGTCCAGTTTGTTGTATGTCATGTATCTTCTTCAAATCAGCAATCATTCAATGCAGTACAGGGCAGTTCATGTGAAATTTCTAACACAATTTTTTGAGCTATAGAAACAGCATTGATATTTCTGGGTAATCTTTCTGATAAGAGGGTCCTGGGGAATTCCATTTTTCTTTCAGCTTTTTATTCAGTCTTGCAAGTAAAAAGTTGAACTACAGAATAAGAAATGCCTCACTTAAATACGTGGTTAAGGATTAATAAAAATGACCGATCAAAACTCAATTTTTATATGGTCTCCTTTGTGGCCCAGTGATCCTCCTGCAAGATAATGAATTTATTTATTTGCTATCTGCCAGCTTTTTGCCAGTTGTTCTCTTGTATCTATGAACATTCTGATCTGCTTGTCTTCTATTTTTACTTCTCTCTTTTGCTTCCTAAACCAGACTAGCAAAGACACTGCTCAGAGCTAGAATTCAATCTGTCTTAAATATTTCTCAAAACAGTATGGTGTGGTGGAACATGCTCCTGGCTTCAAAATAACAAAATCAAAACAAATGGTGCTGTAAGCTGGCTGCTTAACTTGTCTGTTCTTCTGTGTACCTTCTGTTCCTAATGATACCAGTCACACTGTCATGGTATTGTTTCTGAGGAGTAGTAGAGCAACTTCCTTGGCTTATTATGTCTTAAGTAATTAGCAAGGCAATTCTTTTCAGTTTTCTCCAGGGTTGTTAAGAATTATTTCAACCAAGTGAATTTTAGCTTGCTGTAAAGCATCTACTCCAACAGCTACCTGGTTTCTATCAGTTCAGTGTCTCTGGCAGGCTGATAGAATGAGTCAATATAGTTGATGTATCTCTTGTACTTATTGAGCTGCTTATTGGAGGTTAGAGGACTGTTGTTGAATCACAGAATGGTTGAGGTTGGAAGGGACCTCTGGAGACAGTCATGTCCAAAACCCTGCTCAAGCAGAGCCACGTAAAGCACCTACTCAGGACTGTGTTCAGATGGAGATGAAGATGGGAACATAAGGTATGGATGGAGAGGAAGGAACACTTTTCCTGGTTTGGAAGGTATTCTTAGCATGCACCTATAACTGTGCCTAAGCGTGTAACTTCAAATGCTCTCATCATTTGAATAACTGGAAGTTCAAACTTAAGTTCCAGTAATTAGTACCATCTAGAAATACAGCTCTCATCTATTGAACAAAAGGTTTGTTATATCAAGTGCAGTATGTTAATATTGCTGTTGTATTCTCACTGTCACTATATAATTTGAAAGCTCCTAATTCCAATTTCTGTGAATTATGTGTGTTTTGTGACCACAAAAACTAAGTTCCACTTGGTTTCAAAACTGTTCCCCATTTATAACTAGTAACTGGTTTTATCTGAAATGTTTCAATTTTGCTACTTTAAGACAACAAAATTGTTGCTTGATGAGACACTTAAAAGGGCTTACGTTTTTTTCATGTACTCTGAGTTACATGCATGGGAGAAATACCAACAAGATATTCTCAAGAGGTCAAAACGAGAAGAAAAACTTTATTGGCAACTTCAGAAAATCAGAGAACCTTGGCAAAAGGTTTAGAGCAGCTGTCTTAGGTTGTAAAATGTAGCTGGGGATGTGTATTCTACCATCTGTTAGAGGTGGGCCAGTTATCTTCTGTTATTTGGGCAGTTTTCATTATCTCTTCCACAACCAATCCTTCCTCCAGAAAATATCTTCTGTTAATGAGCCATTGAGTCTCATTGCATTACTGATAAAATTACATCATCCCATTGTGAGATGCTCTGCCCAGGGGGAGGAACCAAGCATTCCTACCTGGATATAATCTGAGAAATAGAACACCAGAGCCAGTCTTTTCCCACTGGATTCCCAGAGGGCCAGCTTTCTTCTCCACTGGATTCCCAGGCCCATCTACACCACCACTGGACTTTCAGAGGAAAACTACACCCTTCTACAGGATCACTGCTTCAACAGAACCACATCTGTTACTCCAGGAGCACTGCAGCCACCATTTAATCAGACTTCTACCAATACCCTGTCCAACAACAGGGTGTCAGGTCGTATTCTGACTCTGTCAGTGTTATGGGTTTTTTTGTACTATTGCATATGTATTTTTAATTTTCCTAATAACGAACTGTTATTCCTATTCCTATATCTTTGCCTGGGAGCCCCTTAATTTCAAAATTATAATAATTCAGAGGGAGGGGGTTTATATTTTCCATTTCAAGGGAGTCTCCTGCCTTCCTTAGCAGACACCTGTCTTTTCAAACCAAGACAGATTTTGGCGCCCAATGTGAGGCCTGAGGGCATTGAGAGAAAAAGGGTGAACAAGGAATAACAGTTCTTGAGTAACCTAATTTTTGTGTGCTGATATAAAGACCTCGTTAACTGTCACCATGTGGTCTAGCTTACCCTGGTTTGGGTGGCACGTGGTTGTGGCTATATTTCTCCCATTTGCAGGCCCGTATCTAAACATGGGTCCTATAACTAAGGCTACTGTGGCTGTTATCCAGTTTGCTTTATGCGTTAATAAGGTGAGGAACTAATGGATTTGTAACTTCCTCTGGAAAGGAGGCACATGGATTCAGAGCTATCACACACTAACTGTATGTTTTTGGGGTTACTTTAATAATGGTACTTACTGGGAGGAAATGACACCGGGTGAAATTTTCTCCCAACCCTTCACCCAGCTCTTTGGGTCTGCCCCACCAGTTTTGGAAGGGTTCAAATCTTCTCTAAATGCTAATGATATCATACAGTGGCTGGTGTTGCTGATAGGCCTGTTCTATTTAGCATTCAGAGAGAAGGGAAGATTGACTTGAATAACCACCCTGACACTTACCCCAGAAAACAGGGATGCTGCCCCAGAACCTAACACTGCCCTGGGGACTAGGGATGCTGCTGTCCCAGAGCCAGACCCTGCCCCACAGCCTACCTCAGAAATGAACCACCCAGATTGGGTGGGGGTTCTGGTGAAGGAGATATGTGAAATGAGCCAGATGCTGAAGGAGTACATTTCTCCAGCTGGTGAGAAACCCTTCCCTCTGCCTCAAAGCGGGAGAGTCTAATGGTGCAGCAGTAGAACCCACAGATGTTGCAACCATCCAGGTTCCAGCTGAACCGCAAGGGCAGTCACAGCCAGCAGCAGTTGCCCCTGTGGAAATGAGGAAGTCCAAGATGAAATCAGAGCACCCAGATAAGGATAACAAAAGAGGGCCCTCAAATCCCACAGGGGAGCCAACAGTTGAGATCATCACCGAGTCCCTGACGTACGAAAGTCTCCGTAATCTGCACAAAGACATTGTATGACAGGGACGTGAGGCTTATACAACCTAGTTACTCCGGGTCTGGGACGTTACAGGTACAGGTGTGCAACTGGATGGTGGTGAGGCAAGGAATTTGGAACCCTTGACCCAGGACTCATGTATGAATCAGATTTTTGTAAGGGAGCCAGGGTCCCTTTCCCTCTGGGAGCAGCTTTTAATGAGTATAAGAGAAAGGTTTGTCCACAGAGAGAGAATGAGGGACCACCATCCTAGAATGCGCTGGTAGACCCTTGAGGGAGGGATCCAACATCTGAGAGAAGTGGCGGTATTGGAGGTACTCTTTAGGAGGGATGGACAGCATGATAATGACCCCGACAAGGTCAGGTGCACAGGGCAAATGTTGTGGAGTCTGGCAAATCTAGGGCCATCTCAATACACCACCTTCATTGCAACGATTAATGCCAATACCAACCGAGAGACAGTGGGTTCTGTCGCCAACAAGCTTAGAAATTACGAGAGTATGATCAATGGCCCCATGCAGGCTCATGTCTCTGACATAGTTAAGGACCTCAAAGAGGAGGTGAGAAGTGGTGAGGGAGGAGGTGAGGAGGAACAGTTCCCATATGGCACCAGTGCGAGTCACAGGCCCCAAAGTCAGAGTCCAATGTCCCCCAGCTAGAGAGAGAGGGTACACCCCACAAGCTGATCTGTGGTTCTTTCTGCATGACCATGGGGAAGACATGGTAAGGTGGGATGGGAAACCTACTTCTGTCCTGGCAGCACGGGTATGTCAACTCAAGGAAGGAAACACTAACTGAGGGAGCTCCACTAAAGTGAAGGTAGCCTAAGCCTCCCATGACCGAGCTGCCGGGTATGATCTGTCAGATCCCCTTGAAGGAACCTCTAGTATGTACACTCAGGAAAGAAATAATAACCAGGGTTAGAGGGGCCCTGCCTCTAGCCAGGAAGAGGCACAGGAAAACCGTGTCTTTTGGACGGTGTTGATCCGATGGCCTGGCACATCAGAGCCACAAAAATATGAAGCAATAGTTGATACTGGTACGCAGTGTAACCTAATGCCATCGGGACATGTTGGGGCAGAACCTGTTTCCATTGCTGGGGTGATTGGGAGATTGCAGCAATTGACCTTGTTGGAAGCTGAGGTGAGCCTGACTGGGAAGGAGTGGCAAAAACATCCTCTTGTGACCAGCCCAGAGGCCCCATGTATTCTAGGCATAGACTTCCTCCGTAACGGCTGTTACAAAGACCCAAAGGGACTCAGGTGGGCTTTTGGAAGAGCTACTGTAGAGGCAGAGGACGTTAAGCAATTGAACACCTTGCCTAGGCAAACAGAAAACCCATCTGCAGTAGGACTCCTGAGGGTGGAAGAGCAACGAGTGCCAATTGCCACCTTGACAGTGCACTGCCGGCAGTATTGGACGAATTGAGATGCTGTGATCCCCATCCACAAAATGTTCAATGAGCTGGAGAGCCAAGGGGTGGTCGGTTAGGCCCCCTCACCCTTCAACAGCCCCATTTGGCCTGTGCGTAAATCTGAAGGAGAATGGAGATTGACTGTGGGCTATTGTGGCTTGAATGAAGTGACTCCGCCGCTGAGCGCTGTGGTGCTGGACATGCTGGAACTCCAGTACAAGCTGGATTCCAAGGCAGCAAAGTGGTACGATACTACTGACATTGCCAACGCATTTTTCTCCATTCCTCTGGCCGCAGAATGCAGTGCTCAGTTTGCATTCACATGGAGGGGCGTGCAGTACACTTGGAACCGACTGCCCCAGGGATGAAAACACAGTCCCACCATCTGCCATGGACTGATCCAGGCCCCCCTGGAAAAGGGTGAAGCTCCCAAACATCTGTAGTGTATCAATGACATCATTGTGTGGGGGAACACAGAAATGGAAGTATTTAAGATAAGAGAGAGGATCATCCAGATTCTGCTGGAAGCCGTCTGCGCCATTAAGAAGAGGAAAGTCAAAGGACCTGCCCAAGAGATCCAGTTCCTGGGGGTAAAGTTGCAAGATGGATGATGTCAGATTCCCACTGAGGTCATCAATAAGATCATAGCAATGCCTCCACTGACCAGCAAGAAGGAAATACAGGCTTTCCTAGGCACCATAAGTTTTTTGAGAATGCACATTTCTGAATATAGCCAGATTGTGAGCCCTCTCTACCTGGTTACCTGCAAGAAGAACGATTTCCACTGGGGCTGTGAACATCAAGAAGCCTTTGCCCAGATGAAGCAGGAGATCGCTCATGCAGTAGCCCTTGGCCCTGTCAGGAGAGGACCAGAGGTGAAGAATGTGCTCTGCTCTGCAGCCGGGAACAGTGGCTTGTCCTGGAGCCTGTGGCAGAAGGTGCCTGGGGAGACTCGAGGCCGACCACTGGGATTCTGGAGCCAAAGTTACAGAGGGTCTGAAGCCAACTACACTCCCACAGAGAAGGAAATCTTAGCTGCCTATGAAGGAGTCCAAGCTACCTCGGAGGTGGTTGGCACAGAAGCAGAACTCCTCCTGGCACCCCGACTACCGGTGCTGGGGTGGATGTTCAAAGGAAAGGTTCCCTCTACCCACCATGCCACCAATGCCACCTGGAGGAAGTGGATTGCTCTTGTCACACAAAGTGCCTGTATTGGAAAACTGAATTGCCCTGGGATTTTGGAGATAATTACAAATTGGCCTGAAGGTGAAAACTTTGGTCTCACTGATGAAGAAGAGCAGGGACAAGTGATAAGGGCTGAAGAAGCTCCACCATACAACCACCTACCAGCAGAAGAAATACAATACGCTCTTTTCACTGACGATTCCTGTGGCATCGTACAGATGAAACAAAAGTGGAAAGCAGCCATATGGAGTCAAACACAACAGGTTGCACAAGCTACTGAAGGAGAAGGTGGATCTAGTCAACTTGCTGAACTCAGTGCTGATCAGCTGGCCCTGGACATTGCTGAAAGTGAGAAGTGGCCAAAGCTATACCTTTATACCAATTTGTGGATGGTAGCCAATGCTCTTTGGGGCTGGCTGGAAAGGTGGAAAAAGATACCTGGCAGCGTAGAGAAAAACCAATCTGGGCTGCTGATGAGTGGAAAGACATTGCTACCAGTGTAGAGAAACTACTTGTGAAAGTCCGTCATGTAGGTGCCCATGTCCCCAAGTGTTGGGCTAATGAGGGATACTGAAACAACAAGCAGGTAGATCAGGCTGCAAAGATATAGATGTCAAAGATAGACTTAGATTGGTAATACAAGGGAGACCTAGCTCGATGGACCCATGATGCCTCAGGTCATCAGGGCAGAGATGCTACCTGTAAGTGGGCACGAGCCCAAGGATTGGATCTAACCATGGACAGTATTTCTCAGGTTTTCCATGACTATGAGACGTGCTAAGATCAAGGAGGCCAAGTGGGTGAAGCCCCTATGCTATGGTGGGTGACGGTCCAAATATAAGTATGGGGAGGCCTGAGAGACTGACTACATCACACTGCCCCAGACATACGCTGAGGCAAGCGCTATGTGCTGACTATGTTGGAAGCCACCACTGGATGGCTGGAGACCTACCCTGTGTCTCACACTACTGCCTGGAACAGCATCTTGCGCCTGGAAAAGCAAGTCTTGTGGAGATATGGCACCCCTGAGAGAATTGAGTCAGAGAACAGGACCCATTTCAAGAATGGCCTTATAAACTCCTGGGCCAGGGAACATGGTATTGAATGGATATATCATATCCCTTATGCACCAGCTGCCAGGAAAGTTGAATGGTGCAACAGACTACTTAAGACTACCCTGAAGGCACGTGGCAGGGGAACCTTTAGGAATTGGGAAATGAACTTAGCAAAATCCACCTGGATGGTCAACACCAAAGGGTCCATCAATTAATCTGGTCCTGCCCAGTATGAACCCTTGCACACAGTGGATGGAGATAAAGTCTATGTACTAGTGAATGGTATTTTAGGAAAGACTGTTTGGATTAATCCCACCTCAGGCAAAGGCAAACCCATCCATGGGATTGTTTTCGCTCTAGGACCTGGTTACACTTGGTGGGTAATGCAGAAAGATGGAGAAGCCTGTTGTGTACCACAGAGAAACCTAGTCTTAAGTGAGAACTGTGTGTAAGATTTCATTGTGTAGAGTTTATTGATTTGGGTATGATGCAGATATTAATAGAATAAAGGGTGGATAATGTCTTAGGTTGTCAGATGTGGCTGGGGGTGTTTATTCTATTGCCATCTGTTAGAGGTGGGCCAGTTATCTTCTGTTAATTGGGCAGTTTTCTTTATCTCTTCTATAACCAATCCTTCCTCCAAGAAATATCTTCAGTTAATGGGCCATTGAATCTCACTGCATGACTGATAAAATTACATCATCCCATTGTGAGATGCTCTGCCCAGGGGGAGGAGCCAAGCATTCCTACCTGGATATAATCTGAGATTTAGAACACCATAGGCAGCCTTCTCCCACTGGATTCCCAGAGGATCAGCTTTCTTCTCCACTGGATTCCCAGAGGAAGACGAGGGCCATCTACACCACCACTGGACTTTCAGAGGAAAACTACACACTTCTATAGGATCACTGCTTCAACAGGACCACATCTGTCATTCCAGGAGGACTGCAGCCACCATTTAATCGGACTGCTACCAGCATCCTGAGGAACAGCGTGTTAGGTTGTATTCTGACTCTGTCAGTTGGGATTTTTTTGTTTGTACTATTGCATTTGTATTTTTAATTTACCTAATAAAGAACTGTTATTCTTTTTCCCATATCTTTGCCTGAGTGCTCCCTAATTTCAAAATTTTAATAATTCTGAAGGAGGGGGTTTGCCTTTTCCATTTCAAGAGAGGCTTCTGCCTTCCTTAGCAGACACCTGTCTTTTCAAACCAAGGTAGCAGCATTCAATCAACATTAAACACTTCACAAAGCATTAACTTAGCTCATTCAACTTAACTAACTTCAAGCCCATCCAATTTTCAGTTACTCGACATTCCAAGAAGGGGGAATTAGTAGAAAAAGAGAAACAAAGAAAAAACCAAACATAGCTACCACTCCTAGTTCCAGTGGTGTTCAGCTAATAGAAATTCCAAGTGCAGGTAGGGTCAAGCAAGACATGTGCTTGCTTTGTTTCTCAGGTTAAATATCCTTTGCCTTTCCTGGACCATTCCCCCATGTGGGACTTCTGGTGTTCTGGCCACTCTGGGGTTAGCCTTGGACTCCAGGGGTGGGGTGTGGAGCATTGCCTCTGGTGTGATAGTGATTGGCAGCCACTGTGGGGCTGGGATACAGGCCTAGGGAGGCATGGGGTATACAGGGCAGTGCACTGCCTTTCCAAAGGCAAGGCCCAACTTACCCCTTCCCTCACACACATGCACCCAAAATGCTTTGAGCCAGCAATCTCCTTCAGTCTCTCATAGCTACCAAACTGGAGGACACTTCTATGAGTTGGCCAGCATATTATACTCAAGTCTTACTCCTGTAGTAGAACCTTGGGCCAGGAATATCATATGGCACATGGTGTCAGAGATGAGACTGACAGGCACAGTTTTGCCAGGGCTATTCTCAGAACTTCCTCAAAATGCTTGTAATTGCTAGAAGGATTTTGAGCTTTGACACTGGCTAAGTGCCAGGCACTCACAAAAAAAAACATTCATTATCCTCTGCTATAGCTGAGCAGAGGAGGGGGAAAGAAAAACTGAAGGGCTCATGAGTTTAGATAAGGATTAGGAGAAAACACTTTAAGGGCAAAAGAGGTTCAAAATTTAAAAGGTATAAAAAATTATTAGCAGAATTAAAATTAACAGAATTAAAAGAGGATAATGAGAACTAAAATAAACTTTTAGAACACCTTTTTCTCCCCTCCAGCCCTTCCTTCCTTCCCACTGACAGTGCAGGGAGACAGGGCATGAGAGTTTTGGTCAGTTTTTCACTCAAAATCTTTCTTCAGTTTTCTGAGGGAGTCTCTTCTGCTATGCCGTGGGATCCTATTAAGTTGTTCTTCCCAGGCCAGTTCTCATAAGCCCTAGAAAAACACTTAATACACCCAAGGATAGCTCAACTACTACTTTGGGGGCATAAAATAAGCAGGATGGCTTCTGCTGCGGTGTTAGAAACAAAAAAGGTTTAATAAAAGGCAAAATAACAAACAGAAAAACTCGAGCCAGGTACAGCGGTTTGCTCCTGGTAGAAACACTTCACAAAACCCCCTCTTCTCTTTTGTTCTGTTCTTTTCTACTTGATTGATCAGGCGGGACTTTTTGGCTTCTATCCAATTAGATGTTCTCTAGTGTTTGGTGAAGTCCCTGAGGCCCTATGGGGTGGCTTTTCACCTAATAGTTGCGAGAAGCTTCTGGGCTTCTTTCCTTTTTTGGGGGACAAAGGTTAGTTTTGCCACTCTGTCATTAGGGGGCACATTCCTACAGGGTCCTTCCCACAGGAGACAATTCTCTGTGAACTTCTCTAGTGTGGTTCTAATTTTCACGAGTAGTAGTCCCACCCAAACCTGCTGTAACGTGAGTCCCTCCCACAGGCAAAAATAGTCTTCCCAAACTATATGGTGTGGGTCATCTTAGTTCATGGGGTGTAGTCATTTAAGGATAAGCTGCTCTAGTATGGAAGGAAGGGCTCTCTTTTTCTATCTCTGGAAGCAAGGGTCTTCTCTTTCTTTTCAATTTCCTACTGGATTACAGCTTTTCAGCATCCAGTCGCTCCAGCATGAGCACCTGTCACGATCCGTCCTTATGAACGGGTTTCGTGATGGTTCGTTTTACTGATGTCAGGGTGCAAAAACCGACAGGACAAGGGGGTTTGCAGTGATAAACAAGAACAAATGTACCTTTATGGAATGACCACAGCAAAATGCGTTAGGGAGGGGGGAGTGAGGAAAAAGGGAAAGAATAAGGAAAAAGAGGGGGGGAAAGAAAAGGAAGGTATATAGCTACCAAACGTGGAATGACGTAGTCCTTTGAAGTCCAGTCGACGAAGCTTGTCATATTCATGTCAGGGGAGATCTCGAAATCTCTAGCTAACTCAGGGGTTTTTATTATGATAACTCTATTGAAAATTGCGAAGGAGGGGGAAACAGATACAGTAGTCCATGTTCTCAGCAATGGGCAAGAACCATTGTCTTCTTGTTCCAGTGGTCGGCAAACATCTCGCTTTGGTCAGCTTGCCTCCCCCACACACCTCCCCCCATGACAGGGGTTTCAGTCTCAGTCCTTGGGAGGAAGGGGGAGCATTTCCATATGGGGGTCTCATGTGTCAGTCCTTGAGGGAGAGGCTTCTCCCATCTCAGTCCATCTGTCACGGTGGTTGGACAATAAATGAAGGGTTTTCCCTGGGGACCACCAAAAAGGTCATTCCAGAGAAAAGTCCAGCCAAGTTGGGAGGTGGGGAAATTCCAGAACCAGTGTTGCGAAGCGGTGAAGGCGAAGAAGACCATAGCGCCCCTTCTCCTTTCACTGGATGCAGTGTTCCATGGTGGGCAAACACACCTGTGAACAATGACTTGGCAAGGCACAAGCTTTGCTCAGGCCCCAGGATCTTGGTGGACAAGCAGGACCAGGACCCCAGAACAGGATTCTTTTTTTTTTTTCCCGGTGGTCCCAGTTTCTGTCCTTTTCACGACGATCGTGAGGCAAAATGAGAGAAATTTCAGACAGAGACTTACAGCACCTTTTCTCATGGGCTGTGAGTGGATCTCTGCATCCCCCCATGCACTTCATGAATTACAGGGAAAAAATTTGTTTTATTATAGTCCTCACCACAGCTTGTAGAAGAATCTCAGATCCGATGTTTGGAGCACCTCCTCTCCTTCCTTCCTTTCACTGACCTTAGTGTTGCCATGGTTTTTTACTCATGTGTCTTCACCTTTTCCTTTTCTCTAACTTGGGAGAAAATTGTTGTCCGTAGGTTCATCTATTCTCAAGTTCTATCAATGGAAAAGTTCTTATAAGGTTTTGCAGTGCTGAAAGGTTGATTTTGTCTGGGCTCCGTATCGGGGAATTGCTCACCATGCCCCTCGCTGTTGGCCACGTAGTCCCCGCTGGCACCTTGTAGGCAGTGCTGTCACCATTCAGCACCTCTCTTCATGCAGGGTGCTGAAAAGGAGAAGCTGCTGCTGCCATCTCTGCCCTTCTGCTCACAGCACAGCTGGCTAGAAACGGCTAAGCAGGCAAAGTTCACTGTGAGCCATGCCAAGATGGCACCGGCCTTATGCTCCCGGCCACTCCCAGCACCAGCTGCATGGCTACTTCCGGCATCGGGAGGGCCCTAGCTGTGGTGCCTCCCCACCCCTTGGAAAAAAAAGAGGACTGTGCACATCTTTTTCCTTCTTAAATATGTAATCACAGAGGCTTTACCAACTTCTCTAATTGGGCCAGCAACATGTCTATTGTCAGAGCCTTCAGGGATTGGCTCTACTGGACATAGTAGAAGTTTGAAGCAGCTTCTCTCTCAGAAGCTGCCTCTGGGGCTTTCCACACCCACTAAAAAAAACCCCAGATTGTTTTAAACTAACACAAAAGATGAAATGGCTAACAAGTGTCCTGGTTCAGGGCAAATTTGGGAGAGAACCCCCAATGGGGCTCCTCTAGAAAAGCAGATTCAATTGGCCCCTCCCCCCAACCGGTTCAGGAGAAAATACCTCTTTGGAGAAAAGTGGAAAAAAAGCTGTTTATTAAACAATAAAACCCAAACAATATTAAACAATAAAACCTCTTGCTGCTCCAAAAAGTGATGACAAACTCAGAAAAGTCCCCTCCCCGGGTTGCAGCTTGGCTCACTCAGTCTGTTATCAGTCCTTCCAGCGCTGGAAATGCTACGGCCCAGGCCAGGCCCGGTGGGCCACAGGTGCAAGCTGCTGGTGCTCTTCTGGGTGTTCAGTCCAGAGCAGGTTTGAACAGGTCCAAGAAAAAGAAAAACTACAGTCCAGGGAACTTCTTTGCCTCAGCTAGCTAAAACTAACTAAAAGCAAAGGAGAGCTCTGTCTTGCTGTATGTCCATCCACAGACAACAACAGTCCAGGAGCAGGAATGTGGAGGAGTGAGTGCAGTGTCTGAAAACAAACTGGGTGCTTCTTCCATCTCCCCTTCACTCTCTGGAACAAGTCTTAAAGGTGCAAAACTTATTATTCAGCATAAACAGAACAAGATGATTGGGGATAAAAGCATCATATAGTCAACCCAGGACACAGCCATATTAAATAACAGTTAAAAAACCCCTTTCATTGCTCCACTTTAAGATGTGACTATACAACAGTAGCTTGTATAATACTTCCTCTACATAGGTTTTTCTTATCACTTTAGAATTTGTCATTAAAAAAAATTTGCGCTTTTACCCATCAGTGTGTTCAAGCAGAAGGGTCATCTGTTTGCAAAAATAAAAGGATTCTTGGCTTTGTAGATCAGATTTTAATTTAATGTAGTGGGTTGATGCAGTCCAGATGCCTGGCACCCACCAAAGCCGCTTGCTCACTCCCCTACACAGTTGCATAGGGGAGAGAAAATTTAACAAAGGGTTTGTGGGTTGAGATAAAGACTGGGAGAAATCACTCCCCAAATTCTGTCACAGGAAAAAAGGCTAAAATTAAAGATATTAATTGAATTTATTGCTAACAAAATCAGAGCGGGATAATGAGAAGTAAATAAACCCTTAAAAACACCTTCCCCCCACCTTTCCTCCTTCCCAGCCAGGCAAGGAGACAGGGAATGGACGTTATGGTCCATTTATCACCTGTGGTTTCTCCCACTGCTCAGGGAGAGGAGTCATTCCCCTGCTGCACTGTGGGGTCCCTCCCACAGGAGACAGTTCTCCGCTAACTTCTTCAGTGTGAGTCCGTCTCACGAGCAACAGCTCTCTGTGAACTGCTGCAATGTGAGTCCATCCTACAGGCAACGGTCCTCCTCAAAGTGCTGCAACGTGGGCCACTCTTCCACGGGGTGCAGCCCTTCAAGGACAGGCTGCTCCATCATGGGCCTCTCTCTCCACAGGCCTCCCACAGGGTCACAGCCTTTTCTCAGGCATCCCCCTGCTCCTGCATGGGGCTCCTCCAGGGGCTGCAGGTGGATCTCCTAATCCCCATGGATCTCCATGGGCTGCAGGGGGACAGCTGCTTCACCATGGTCTTCACCATGGGCTGCAGAAGAATCCCAGCTCTGGCACCCGGAGCAGCTCCTTCCGCTCTTCTCCACTGACCTTGGTGTCTGCAGAGTTGTTCTTCTCACGTGTTCTCATCTCCACCTCTTCTTTGTCTGCAATTACAACTGCACAATCACTTTTTTTTCTTTCATCTTAAACATGTTATCCCAGATGCTTTACAATCATTTCTAATTGGCCCAGCCTTGACCAGGGGCACATCCATCTTTGGAGCTGCAAGGGATTGGCTCTGCTGGACATGCAGGAAGCCTCTGGCAGCTTCTCACAGAAGCCACCCCTGCAGCCCTCCAGCTACCAAAGTTTGGCATGCAAACCCAATATACTTCACTAGACTAGAACTGTTCTGATTGGGCTGGAACAAAGTGAATGCTATGTCCATCCATGTTTTGCTTCAGGAAGACTTTTAGTTTTCAAATGTCCTAAAATACTTGGTGTGTTTCTTAATGTGTGCTTGTGGGTTTTGTAGCAAAGTTGTATCCAAGACGAGGTTATATCACTGGTCATTATTTTAAAAAAAGCATACTAGGAAGAAACTAAGTGGGTTTTGTTGTTTGGGTTTTTTTCCTGTACCAAAACAGACTGTTGCTATGTAAGTACCACAATGTGTGTTTGTATTCTCAGTGGCTAGTATCAATTTCAGACAAACAAGAAGTCTCTTCAAGGGGAGGTGTCTTATAAGGGGAGGTGTTGTTTTGAACAACACCACTTAGTATGTCAGTAGGTCTAATAAGATGAGTATTTACAACACTTCAGTAATCTGGACTGTGAGATCGGTGCATAGAGGTGATCCTGTGTTGCAGTGCATTGCAACTTGGTTCATCGTGTCCAGGGAGGGTGCAGCTGCCTGCGCCGGTATGGGAACAAACGAGACGGGTCCTCATTTCAGAAAGCTTGAGAATCCATTTATTACCCCAGGGAGGAAGGGCGGGATGTAGACAAAAAGACAGGGCAAAGGCAGGGTTGTGGAGTTTTTATAGGGTATCGCAGGGGTGGAGTTAGGGTTTGGGTCAAGGGAGGAGTTATTAGCAACACAAGAATGATAAGGTCAAATTCCTGTGTCTTAGGAACAGGGGCATTCCACAATTCCCCTGTTTTTAAACTGATTAATGCATGCTGAATAACTTATAATAAGGGGATTCTCGGGAATATGACTTAATAGTTTACAAAACCAAAATTAATATTATTAAGCTAAATTAACAAGGAATAGAAAAGCATTTGAGACTTAATCACAAAGGATAAAGTAATAGAAATGATGATACTTGATTAAATTAATACATTTTTACTTAATGAGTTAATAGTTTAATCTCTTCTGGCTTTTGATCTTCTCACCAGAAGGGGTGCAGTTCTTTGATCTTCTCTTAATGAGGGGCACAGTCTTTAGTGTTTGGTCTCGGCTTTGGTACTGATGTTATGGGTGTTGTTATCTTGAATGATGAAATGATGATGACTGCAAAGCAAGGGAAGTGGCGAGGGCCCCAGGCGTAGGGCTTGGAGCGGGGCCAGCACTGGGGCGGCCATGGCAAGGCCTGCTGATTTCTTCACGGGGCCGAGCAGCCCCGCCACACATGCCTGGGGCGGGGCCGCTGTCACAGCACCAAGAAGGGGGAAGTAGGTAGGGGGAAAGGGGAGGTTCGGGACCAGAAAAGAAGGACTTAGGCAGGAAAAAGGGGACTCTTAAGCAGCGTGGTAAGAGCCATTTTTAGAAGGAAGGCCCAGGATGGCGCGGCCATCACCTTCCCAGGTAAGGAATGGGGGATATGGAAAGACAGGGGGCGAAGGAGGACACAGGATGGCGAGAGGACGGTAGCACTCTTGTGTCACTTCTGGACGGATTCTGTCCCTTGTTCTGCCTTCAGGGAAAGGGGGATAGGGTGGCGGAAAGGGACATGGAGTGACAGAGAGACAGTAGCAACTCCGTGCTGTCCTGGCAGTTTTCACTCCTTGCCGCACTCTTAGGAACAAAAGGGTAAGGAAAGCTATGTATGAGAAATGGTTACTTACTTTTAATAATTTTAGAAAGATTTATTAAACCTTATGAAAAATACAACAGAAGACTGAATAGAGAAAAAGTTACTGTGCTGGGAGCAGCAGATTTTCCCGACCATATGCTCACCCACACAATGGAGGTTTTGCCTTTTAACCCTTTAACCCTCCCAAAGTTCTGTCCATCGACCCCTTCTTTGCTGTCCAGTGGTGGAGATCTCTTCCTCAAATTCTGGTTGGAGGTCAGCTGTCGCCATAGTGGCAAGTCGACCCTCCCAGATGTCCCAACCCCGGCTGTCTCTGTTAATTGTGAGAGTCAATCATCTCATTACTCATCTATCACATATGGGCAGCTTCACAAAAACTGAAAAATGTGGGGGTTCACAGGAGGGGGGACTACAGATTCAGGGCATTGACACGGTGTATGCAATCATCCATACCCATCCATAAGTACCCTCCAGGGCTTTTACCATCCATAAGCTGCAGCAGACGTGTCAGGAAAGTTGACAAGAGTCCATGGAATGCTGCTTTTTGCAGGCAGACTAGGCCCTTGTAGCTCTTAAAAACTCCCTCCCATGAAAAATGAAAAAACTTAAACCATTCATAAGCATCTCGCTGAGTGACACTAGATGTTAGTCCCACCGCCCGGTCACAGTAAGCTGGTGCCCTTACTGGAATTCCCCTCCCCGTAAGCTTTTTACCCCCATGTTCCTTTTAAATTGGGGGTCCCGCAAGACTTACGGGGGGCCGGTAGTGCTGTCCTCACTGGCTGCCCGCATTCTCCACCATTTGTTGCAGTGCGTTGCAACTGGGTTCATCTTGTCCAGGGAGGGTGCAGCTGCTGGCACCGGGCATGGAAACAAACGAGACGGGTCCTCATTTCAGAAAACTCTAGAATCCATTTATTACCCCATGGGAGGAAGGGCGGGATGTAGATGAAAAGACAGGGCAAAGGCAGGGTTGTGGGGTTTTTATAAGGTATCACAGGGGTAGACTTAGGGTTTGGGTCAATGGAGGAGTTATTAGCAACACAAGAAGGGGAAGATCAAATTCCTGTCTCTTAGGATCAGGGGCATTCCACAATACTGCTTCACTTGAATCATCCTGCTTAGAGCATGACTTGTGCCAGTGGGACTAAGCAGGGCATAGTAGCAGCAGTCATACCAGACTGAGCAGCTGAGAGATCTAGTGGTCTCTGACCTGGCCATGATTTATCACTCTCAGTGCAAAGGCTGTCAGAGTTGCTATTTCTACATAAGCAAATGCTTTGGCATATCCAGGTTCTCAAATTGCCAATTCAAATACAATTTGGATGCCATGTTGCAAATAACTATGTTGGTGTGATGCCTAAAGAGGCTGACCTAGAACAGAGACTAGACAGAGTTAAAACAATAATGCAGGTATTTATCAAAAGGCCTTAAAGCATACACCTTGGGCAGTACAAGAGCCTGGCCAGGGCTACACCCAAGATGGACCCAAGATGGTCACAAGATGGACGAAGGGTCAAGAGTTTTCACACTTTTATAAGTTTTGGTCCATTTACATATTGGGGTTAATTGTCCAATTACAGGTTCATGTTATGAAGTCCCATCTTCCTGGTTTGCTCTCTTCAATTTGCCATTGTTTATGCTTTTGTGCCTGAGGCTGTAACGGTTGTCCTTTGTTCTCAAGCTGGAAAAGGATTGTTTTGTCTAACTACCCTGTAAAGAGAACTTACTAAAACTTAATATGAAGGTCAGAGTTACACACCAAGGCAGCACAGAATCTGAAAAATATGAAAGCTAAAACTTAAGGCATCAGGTGGCTAGTGAGGTGCCATCTGGATGCTGTGTTGTGCAATGCTTGAATACATGCTTCTCACTAAGGATCAGTGAAAATACTACTATATTCTTACTGGAACACTTTTTCATCCTGATGGTGCAGATAGGATATAGGTTATTTGGCCTGATGGTTTCAAAGCTGGAAGAAATACTACTTTTGTCCAACAGGACTCTGGGACCAGACACTGGTGCATAGTATGGGAGTTTAAGTGATGATAGCACATAATGACAGGACCTGGGGGTCCTGGTTGACAGAAAGTAGAATATGAGTCAGTACTGCCCTGGCAGCCAGGAGAGCAAACTGTCCTGGGGTGCACCAGGCCAGCCAGTCAAGGAAGGGGTTTGTCATGCTCTGCCCTGCACTGGTGCAGCCTCACATTGAATATTGTTAGCAGTTTTGGTCACCACAATAGAAGAAAGATAATAAACTATTAGACAGTGTTATGAATGGAGATGAGAGCTTTTAGACGAATCCTACCTTAGGCTTAGATTTCTTGAAGTGGCTCTGTTTGAGGCAGCCTGCACCTCAAATTGATCTCACTCACAAGTTCTTAAGAATGGCCTATTTGGGCTATTATAAAATGAATTATTTATTGAATAGACACAAGATTAGCAGACAGAAGACTTTAAACAGACTTATTACACAGAATAAAACAAAGAACTTCTAGTAGATACAAATACAGTGCGTTATAAATGGTACCTATATTACAGCTAGCAAAGAAATAGTATAGATTAGGAGTCAATTTAACTTACCACCAAATTGATGATGGAGTACACATAAAGTCCTTTCACTCAATTCCCGGAAAAGTAACCACGGAGTTTGCATCCAAACTTTGGGGAGCAGCCCTACATATTAGTGTGCAGAAGACTTCTGCTTTGTGAAAGTTTTGTGTAGCTTTAATAGTTTGTAAAATGATGTGTCTGTCTGTCAGAAATTCCAGCAGCTTATCTTCCTACATCTTTGTACTAATTTGAAAACAAACCAGCAGAGGATTCCACGTCAGAACTGCAATTTAATAGGAAAATTAAAATAAAGGCAAAGAACACTGGCTTAAACTGACAGTCAGGATGCAACCTGACACCCTGTTGGTCAGGGTGGTGGTAGCAGTCCTGTTAAAGTGATAGATGTGGTTCTGTTGAAGTGGTGATACTGTAGAAGGATCTGCTCTTCCTCTGAAGGTCCAGTGGTGGTTATGGAGCTCTTCTCCTCTGGGAATCCTGTGGATAAGGCTGCTCGTGGTGTTCCAAATGTCAGATTATATCCAGGTAGGAATGCTTGGTTCCTCCCCCTGGGTGGAGCATTTCACAATGGGGTGATGTAATTTTATCAGTCATGCAGTGAGACTTGATGGTCCATTAGCAGAAGATATCCCCTGGTGTCGTGGTGCGTGGAGACGGAGAGATGACACACATCGGGGTTTTCATGAAGCAGAGAGATGTTATTGGTGTACACAGCCCTTTTTATAGGCTATTCAAAAGACTCTGAGTTTGACTCTGATTGGTTACCACCCAGCTATTGACCTGCTTGCGTTCATATCTGGGACTGGATCTCTGTAGCCATACCCCTCCTCCTCTTATGAGGTATACATTCCATCTTATGCCGTGAAAATTTTGCCTTTTCTGTTTTAAAGTATAAAACTTTTTACTAAACTCAATCTTTCTAGCTATTGGTGTGTTCCATCAGTTTTTTACTATCATGTCTAGGAGCTATTAAAGTACAATGTTACTAGGTGGCATGCTGCAGGTTAATTACTTGAAACTTATAACTTGAACATTGCAAACAAAACTTAAAAACTATCAGAGGTAACATTAAAAACTGTTAGGGGGAGTATTTAATATTTTTAAAGTGTCTGATTTTTGAGGTCTAGGTGAAATCACAGGTGAGTTGTTATTCCTAAGGTTTCTAGCTGGTGCAGAGGGTTGTTACCCATTAAATACTGACATTTGTGGAAATATATGCATCTCCCCCTCTCTGTTTGTCAAAGGCACGCTTTACCTGTGTTAGTATGTCTGGTTGTGGTGAGTTGGTGATAGCAGTGACAGAGTTGGTATATTTAGAAACTTGCTATTAATTTCAACAGGAGTTGGTATGAACAATATAGCTATGCACAAATATGAAAGGTAGTAGTTAGTGATTTTTAGCTTGAATATGATTTTATAGTCATTGTAAACAGAAGTGACAAGAGTCAAGTACTTAGTTAGAAAACTGCAACTGAAACTTGTTAATTTAAAGCTGTGGAGTTCATGGAGACTTATAGGCGATTATATTTTAAGGACAGCATGTTTAACAGAAGAGTTTATGCATTTTTAGTGTTTTGCTTTAAGATGAGAGAGGGTTAGGGTTTTTATGTCAGTGGTAACCGTTTCTATATTAGGGAAGTGGTTACAAAATCACAGAATCACAGAATCACAAGGTTGGAAGAGACCTTCAAGATCATGGAGTCCAACACATTCCCTGACACTGCAACTAAACCATGGCACCGAGTGCCACAAACAGTCTTTTTTTTAAACACTTCCAGACATGGTGACTCTACCACCTCCCTGGGCAGACCACTCCAGTACCTTATCACCTTCTCTGTGAAAAACTTTTTTCTAACATTTGACCTATATTTCCCTTGGCGCAGCTTGAGACTGTGACCTCTCGTTCTGTCAGTTGCTGCCTGGAGAAAGAGACCAACCCCCACCTGACTACAACTACCCTTCAGGAAGTTGTAGAGAGTGATATGGTCTCCTCTGAGTCTCCTTTTCTCCAGGCTAAACAACCCCAGAGCCCTCAGCCATTCCTCATAGGGCTTGTGTTCCAAGCCCTTCACCACCCTCATTGCCCTCCTTTGGATGCGCTCAAGCATCTCAACGTCCTTCCTAAACTGAGGGGCCCAGAACTGGACACAGTACTTAAGGTACGGCCTCACCAGTGCCAAGTACAGAAGGAGAATGACCTCCCTGGTCCTGCTGGCCACACTATTTCTGATACAGGCTAGAATGCCGTTGGCCTCCTTGGCCACCAGGGCACAATGCTGGCTCATGTTCAGCTGACTATTGACCAGTACCCCCAGGTCCCTTTCTGCCTGGGCACTGTCAACTCATCTTTGGGCACACAGGGACAGTCTGTTCCTGTGCCCTCAACATCTCTGTTTTGAAGCATGTCCACCTTTCCTCAACTCCTTTCTTTTTAAGGGCTGCTTCCCAAGGAAGTCTCTGAATATGTCCCCTAAGTAGGCCAAAGTCTGTCCTCTGGAAGTCCAGTGTAAGAGTCTTATTGGTGTTCCTCCTGATTTCACCAAATATCGAGAACTCTATAATTTCATCATCACTCTGCCCCAAGCAGCCTCCAACCACTACATCTCCCACCAGCCCATTTCTATTTGAAAACAACAGGTCTAACATAGTCCCTCCCCCGGTGGGCCCACTTTACCAGCTGCAACAAAAAGTTGTCCTCCATACACTTCAAAAATTTCCTGGGCTGCCTCTTTTCTTCTGTATTAAGTTCCCAGAAGATGTCTGGTAGGTTGAAGTCACCTACAAGAACAAGGGCTGATGATCCTGAAACAGTATCTAGCTGCTTATACTATAAGTTGTTTACCTCTTCTTCCTGGTTGGTTGGACAATAACAGACTCCCAGTCGGATATCAGCCTTGTTGGCCTTCCCCTTAATTCTTACCCATAGGCATTCAACTCCATCTTCATAAGTTGCAATACCTATGGCCTCAAAAGCCTCCTTAATATAAAGGGACACCCCTCCACCTCTTCTCCCTTTCCTGTCTCTTCTGAAGAGCTTGTAGCCATCCAGTGCAGTGCTCCAACTATGTGAGTCATCCCACTATGTTTCTGTGATGGCGACTACATCATAGTTCTGCTGTTGCACCATGGCCTCCAGCTCTTCTTGTTTGTTACCCATGCTGCATGCATTGGTATACATGCACCTCAGCTGGGCTACTGATTTCTCTCCTAACTCAGGCTTACCACCCTTGAGCCTGCTTCCAGAGAGCCCAGCTGCATCCCCTTCCCCCTTCAAACCTAGTTTAAAGCCCTCTCAACAAGGTCTGCCAGTTCATGAGCTAAAAACCTTCTGCCCTTACCAGAGAGATGTATCCCATCTGGTTCCAGTAGAGCAGGTGCCGTAAAAGTTGCCCCATGATCAAAGAATCCAAAATTTTGCTGATGACACCAACCCTTGAGCCACTTGTTAATGATGTGAGTTCTCCTATTTCTTTCATAATTTTTTCTGCTACCAAAGGGACTGAACAGAACACTACCTGTGTCTGTCCTATCGACCACTTGACCCAGTGCCCT
>JAGGNK010009460.1:0-48941 GCA_017590115.1 Montifringilla adamsi | reverse complement strand
CCCCCGCTGTCGGTCACTTCGGGGCTGTCCGCCCGTTGTTTGCCGACCCGGGGCTGGCTGGGGTTCACTGGGAGGCACCCAGAGAGACGGAGACACCCGGGAGAGAGGTAAGGTGCTTTTACTTTGGTCTGGTTGCCTGCCAATAAGACACAGCGAAAGTTATGCTTGGTTGGACTAAGTAATTCCTGGTAGTATTGCCTAGGCGTGCCATCTGTAAGACGATCGCTAAAGCATTGCGGGTTCAGCATCTGTGTTGTATTGTAGCTGTAATATGGAGAATCTTAAAGGGATTTTGGGTGGCAATGCCCCCATTCCATGAATCTCTCCTTTGGGGTGCTTATTAGCACATTGGAAACAGAGTAATTTTGGGGAAGAGTTATGTAAGGCTAACTTGATTGATTATTGCAATACATGGTGGCCAGAATATGTCTTGGAGGATGGTGAAAAGTGGCCAAAGAATGGGTCTTTGCAATATAACACCATTTTGAAGTTGATATTGTTTTGTAAGCAAGAAGGAAAATGGGACGAGGTTCTGTATGTTGATTTGTGTTTCTATTAGCGAGGTAAGTCAGAATGGCAGGCTGAATGTGGATTAATGGTGGTTAGAGCATCTGCAAGTGATAAGTGTGGGGTTTGTGTAAAAGAAATGTTGTCTAGAACACTTGGCCTTGAAAGAAAGTCTGAGTAGGAAAAACTATACAGATGCTAATTTACAGGTAGCTCCAACAAGACCAAGAGAACCTAAACCTATCCCGTCTGCTTCACCTGCCCCCATTCCACCATCTGCTCCTACTTCACCTAATTCTATCTTGCCTAGTCCTTCTCCACCCTTCTCTCTTTATCCTCCTCTCCTGCCGTCACCTGATCCCTCTTCCTTGGGAGATGAGATAGTGGTGAATCAGTGACACTGGTATCTCACAGGACTCAAAGTCAGTCAAAGCTTGCTCCGGTCTTGGCTAGAAAAGACCTGGGCAGACAAAAGCGGACTGTGATTGTTCCCTTGCGACAAAGAGTAGGAGTGGAGGGGCCAGTGTTTGTAAAAGTGCCTTTTTCTCCTGCAGATTTAGTTATTTGGAAACAATCGGCTGGAACTTTTAGAGAAAATCCTGATAAGGTGGCACTGGTAGTAAAAATGGTTATGAAAACTCAGAATCTGGATTGGGATGATATACAAGTAATATTAGATACTTTAATGGATTCTACTGAGAAAGAGATGGTATTTAAGGCAGCCAAGGAAAGGGCAAGGGAGGATATCAGAAATGGACTCATAACAGGAACTCTAGATGATAATTTTCCAACTGAGGATCCAGGGTGGGATCCTAATGTACCTGGGCATATGCAGAGGCTGAAGAAAGTGGGTCCAGATAGGAGTTCATAATGCTGTGCCTAAAACTATGAATTGGTCTAAACTATATGAGGTCCAACAGGAAAAGAAAGAATCCCCCACTGTGTTTTTGGAAAGGCTTAAGGAGACAGCAAGGAAATATACAGATCTCCAAATAGACACAGAACAAGCGAAGGTTCAACTCACTCTCATATTCCTGGGACAGTCACAGGATGATATCAGGAGGAAATTGCAAAAATTAGAAGGGGAGGAATTAAGGAATCTGGATAGACTACTTGAGGTAGCCTGGAAAGTATACAATAATAGGGAAAAGGAGGCTAGTAAAAGGCAGCAGCAAAATCTTTTGGCAGTAATACAAGGAAAAGGGAACCCAGATTTCAGGGGACGTGGCAGAGGTGGTCGTGGACTGGGTAGAGGCGGGGTTGGGAGGGGGCACGGAGGACCAGTCATACAAGGGTTAAGCTTAAACCAATGTGCATATTGCAAGAAGGAAGGGCATTGGAAGAGAGAATGCCCAAACCGGTTTAACCAGGGCAATCAGTTCCAGCAGGAAGACGTTGACAAGGCAATGATACTGGGGGAGTATCAGAGCTGACTAGGGCTGGAACCAGTACAGGAACCTGTGGTAACCATACGATTAGGGGATAAAGAGGTAAAATTCCTGGTGGATACAGGGGCCACGTATTCTTTACTAAATGATTTGCAAAGGCAAATTTGGGACAAGCAAATAACAATAGTGGGGGCCACAGAGAAAGAGGAAAATCGGCCATTCTTGCAACCCTTAGATTTGTGTTTCACAAACAAGGTTGTAACGCATTAATTCTTATATGTCCCTGAGTGTCCAATTCCACTCTTAGGAAGAGATTTATTAGCAAAACTTGATGCGGTAATAACCTTTGAGAACGGGGAACTTGTAATGAAAATACCTGAATCAAAGACGGGACAAATTTTAATGATCAAAGAAAAACCAGTCCCCTCTATCCCTAGGGAAGTAGAAGATGCAGTGATTCCCTCTGTATGGGAAACAGATATACCAGGAAAATCTAAATTGGCACAGCCAGTGCATGTAGAGTTAAAAGAAGGGGTGAGGGTTGTACAGGTCAAACAGTAGCCCATAAAACCAGAGGCACGGCAAGGAATAGTAAAGATTATTGATAAATTCTTGAAATACCAAATTCTAGAAGAATGTCAATCAGAATTTAATACACCAATATTTCCAGTAAAGAAACCAAATGGTGAGTATAGATTAGTGCAGGATTTGAGAGCAATAAATGAAATAACAACGGACATTTATCCAGTGGTAGCAAATCCCTACACATTGCTGACATTCGTAAAAGAGATATATAAATGGTTTACTGTAATTGATCTAAAAGATGCCTTTTTCTGCATACCCCTTGACAAAGAAAGTAGGAAACTGTTTGCCTTTGAGTGGGAAAATCCAGGGAATGGAAGAAAAACCCAGCTCACCTGGAGACGACTCCCACAAGGATGCAAGAACTTGCCGACCCTATTTGGAAACCAGCTGGCAAAGGAGCTGGAGATTTGGACTGAGAATGGGCAAGTACCAAGAGACCAATACCTGTTGTTGCAGTATTTTGATGATATACTAATAGTTACAGAAGAAAAAGCAACCTGCATAAGGGTAACGATCGAGATTTTAAATTCACTGGGAATGGGAAGTTGTAAAGTATCCAGAGAAAAGGCACAAATTGCCTGACAGACTGTGATCTACCTGGGATGTGAAATCTCACAAGGCCAGCGAAAACTAGGTACTAACCATCTCCAAGCTATCGGTGCTATTCCAGAGGCCCAGAATCTACACAAGCTGCAAGTCTTCCTCGGAATGGCAGGGTGGTGTAGCCTGTGGATCATGGACTGATTGAGAAACCCCTGTATGAAGCCCAGAAGACACAGCCATTCACCTGGGGCAAACCACAGAAAGAAGCCTTCCTAAAATGAAAAGAAGCACTGACAACTGCTCCAGCATTAGGGTTACCTGATCTGTCTAAAGATTTTCAGCTGTTGGTACATGAAAGGCTGCACCTAGCACTGGGAGTCCTGACCCAATGTTTGGGAAGCTGGAAAAGGTCGGTGGGCTATTTTTCCAAACAACTTGACAACGTAAGTGCCGGATGGCCTTCATGTCTGCGGGCAGTCTCAGCCACTGTGATGCTGATACAAGAAGCCGGGAAGCTCATTATGGGAAGACACATAGATGTCTATGTACCACACATGGTAACCACTGTCTTAGAGCAGAAGGGGGGCCATTGGCTATCTCCAAGCAGGATTATAAAATTCCAGGTAATCCTGACTGAGCAGGATGATGTCACATTAAAGACAACTAACCTTTTGAATCCAGCCTTGTTTCTAGGTACCACAATTGAAAAAGGCCCATTAGAGCATGACTGTGTAGAAGTAATAGAGTACACCTATTCGGTGATAGAAGACCTAAAAGATGTCCCGCTAGAGCAGCCAGAGTGGGAGCTATTCACAGATGGAAGCAGCTTTGTGGAGAACAGAACCAGATACGCTGGATATGTGGTAACAACAGTCAGTACAATAGTGGAGGCAAAAACATTACCACCAAATACATCTGCTCAGAGGGCAGAACTGGTTGCCTTAACCAGAGCACTAGAATTAAGTGAAGGGAAAAGGGTAAACATATGAAGTGACTGAAAGTATGCTTTTGGAGTGGTGCATGTACACGGAGCACTGTGGAAAGAAAGAGGACTACTGTCTTCTCAAGGTACACACATTAAACATCAAGATGCAATCCTGCAACTGATAAAAGCAGTACAAAAACCTGAACAAGTGGCAATTATACACTGCAAAGCACACCAATGAGGGAACTCCAAAATTTGTGAGGGAAATCAAAAGGCAGACTGGACAGCCCAACAGGTTGCTCAAGAAGTGCAAACAACAATGGCATTGATACCTTTAAAATTAAATGTATCTCAATTCAATTTGCCTCCACAACTGAAATATTCAGTAGAAGATGAGAGATTGGGACGTTTGCTAAATGCACAAAAGAATTCAGAAGGGTGGTATGTGACTGCACAAGGACAGATAGTGGTACCCCCCTTGATAATGACAGAAGTTCTACAAATTAAACATAACAAATGTCATTGGGGTGCAGAGGCATTGGTAAAATTCCTAAAGGGAAATTTAATCTCGGTGCAGATGTTAACAATGGCAAAATCAGTAATGTCAAAATGTGAGATCTGCTTGAAAAACAACCCAGTGGCTAGATGACAGGCACAGCTAGGAAGGATTTGGGTAGGAATAGAACCAGGAGACTATTGGCAGGTAGATTTTGGAGAACTGCCAAGAACTCAAGGATACAAATATCTCTTAGTGGGGGTTGACACATTTTCTGGATGGCCAGAAGCCCTTCCCTGTTGCACAAACCAAGCAAAGGAAACAGTTAAGTGGTTACTACAGGAGATTATTCCCAGGTTCGGGGTACCCCTAGGTATATCATCAGATAGGGGCCCCATTTTATAGCTACAGTAGTAAGAGAAGTAAGTAGATTGCTGGGAATAACTTGGGATCTCCACACACCATGGAGACCCCAGTCAAGTGGACAGGTAGAGAGGATGAATCAGACACTAAAAAGGCAAATCAGTAAAATATGCCAAGAAGCCAAATTGCAGTGGCCCCAGGCTTTGCCAATAGCACTGTTGAGGATTCGGATAAAGCCTAGGAGTGGGATGTCAGTCAGTCCTCATGAGATATTGTATGGGAAACCATATGAATCTCCTGAGCCTAACCCAAATGTACATGTCACGGGAAAGCAGGAAGTGTATAATTATGTTCTGTCTCTTGGGAAAACTTTAGCTCGGCTTCGGAGCGCCCTCGTGTGGAATAGGCCACTGACTCTCGAGAATCCAGTTCATGACATATATCTGGGAGATGAGGTGTACCTTAAAAATTGGAATGAAGAACCGCTGAAAGATAAGTGGACTGGACCCCATCAGGTACTGTTGACCACCTTTACAGCAGTCAAAGTAGCCGGTGTGGACCCCTGGATTCACTATACCCAAGTGAAGAAAATCCATCCTGGATCACAGACTGTGTAAACTGTGGAACCAACAAGGCTGCAGATAAGATGTGTTTAATTGCTTTGAGAATGTTATCAGTAATTGTGCCAATGCTCATTTTACGGTTATTAATGTCTTTGGGATGTGGAATGCAAAAAGATCAACTAACCACTCTTCACTGTAGAATGAAGAGAGAGGTACAAGCAGAAACACAGGTGATAAAAATTTCTAATGCAATTTGGGCTGAAAATGTAATGATTGGATTAGTCAAAGACTTTGCCAAAATGCAAAATACCAGCAGAATAACTGCCTGTCTGCAATACCGAAGGCTGCAGGAGACCAAATAAATTGGGGAATCATAACGTCAAAACTACCTGAAATACAAAAGAACAAAACAATTGCATGTAAACAGGTACCTGAGTCGAGGCAAGTAGTCAAGGAAACCTGGAAGGAAATAGGAACATGGATGAAACCTACGAGCCAACAAGACTGTATTCTAAATAATGGCACAATAGGAACTCCTATAGGATGGTCGGGAGGCATCGCAAAATGGCAATGCTATTTGCCACACTATAAAAAGATTACAGGGAATGTTACAGAAACCACTCTGGTATGGAAGTGTGTGGCCAAAGATCAGAAAGGTCAGATAGAGCATTGGGACAGTGCATGGCCGATGACTATACTTAAAAAATTCCAATATATGGCAAACACCCCTTGGTGTACTAAATGGGCAGGCTTTGAGAATGAAACAGATCCAGCAGTAATGAACACTGCCACTAGTAGCAGAACGAGGGCACACAAAGTAAGTTGGTATCACGGCAGTTTCCAGCTGGGCTATGCCCGGTGGGCTGCCGTGGCCAGGATAGCTCAGGGAGGCTCAGCACTGCGTCCAAACCCCCAAGCAGTTCCCAGCTGCAGCCAAGTAAGCTTAAGTGATTTCTGGCTCTTAGTGATTATCAGCTCTTTGTGATTTCAGCTCTTTAGCTTGCTGGTGCCACTGCAGCAGACCCAGGGAGAAAGAGGAGAAGCGCTGTTTAAGGTTCCACAGGAATTCTTTATTGGTTTCCCCCATGAAGGTTCTCAGTGACAGCTCTTCTGCTGAACCAGGCAGAATTAGGGGTTTATATACCCTACAGGGGTGTTGGAAATTGTCCAATAGAAAGGGTCAGGGGAAAGTGATATATAGGCTTACAGAGAGATAAGCAGGGTCCGAAAGGCAGAAGAGAGGGGCTTCTATAGCCCAGTCATCATGACTTGGCATTTCCTAGCTCAGGCTTCTGACCTCCAAGGAGGCCTTGCAGGCCCTGGGCCTGCTACAACTCCACTTTCTCTATTTAGAAAATATGCGTTCCCTATAGTTCTTTTAAAACTTGCCACAGAATGTTGTTCAGCTTTCTGTTTTGTCTGCTGTCATGTGATGGGACGGTCATCTCCTCCGCATGTGGACGTTCAGCGACGTCTTCATCTCCAGGCAGAACTGGTCTGGTTTTGAGGAGGTCTTGTGTTTGACTCAGGAGGATTCTTTTCACTGCTTGTGGAAGTGGTATTTGCAGTGCCTAGGTATGGTTTTATGTTTTTCCCTGGGCACCATCTTGGACCAGATGGTAGTAGAACACACGCATACCCTCTTCCCCAGGTAATCAATTGGAAAGGTCCAGAAATTTGATGTGTTTCTGGGTCCTTTACTAGCACAGGTGGTTTCTCAGTGAGCTTTGCTTGAGTGGTATTTGCAAAGTGGCGAGGTATTGGTGTATCAGGCTCTGATGTTGTACAGTCCAGGAAGCTGATAACGTAGAGAGCCTTGCAAAGTCTTTCGAATGGAGAAATGATTTTTGTTTCTCTCCGTTGCTGATTGAGGACTCTTTTGAGGGTTTGATGTGTCCTTTCTACGATGGATTGCCCTGTGGGGTTTGACTGCCACAGCTGGCAGCTGTTCAAACCTTGGGGATTGACTCCCATCCCCATAGACGGTACCTGGTAATTTTGACAGTTCGGGGATGTGGCAACAATAGCTTTTGCTTGATCTTTTGAGAGCTTGAACATTCTGATAAAGGCAGGCACATTTTGATGGAAAAATGCGTGTGACAACTTTGCCTGGGCAAAGATGTTAGGGACATTAGCAGTCTCTATTGCCATGGCTAAGGTGTCCGCTTTCCTGTTCCCTTCGGTAATGATTCCTGGGAGGTCTGTGTGTGACCTCACATGCATTATATGGTAAGGTTGTTTTCTGTGGGAAATTAAGTGCGTTAATGTAGAAATCAATTGGTATAACTTTGGATTGGACACCTCTTTGAGAAGAGCATGTTCTGCTCTCATAGCTACGCCAGCAACATAAGTTGAATCTGTGACCAGATTAAAAGGTTCGTCTTTGAATTTCTCAAAGGCTCTGACAACAGCTGCTAACTCTGCAATTTGTGGAGATCCCTCCACTATTTCTATGTCAGATTCCCATTCTTGGGTCTTAGGGTCTTTCCATGTCATTACAGACTTGTGGGATGACCCTGAGCCATCTGTAAAGATGGTTAGAGCTTTGAGAGGTGTTTTACTTTGGACTAAATTTGGGGTCAGATGAAAGGTTACATCACGATTAAAAAGTTTATGTTTTGGGATATGTACTGAAATTTGGCCTGTATAGCTATCTAAGGCAAACTGGAGATTTTCATTGGTCTGGAGTAAATGCTCCAGGTCCCCAGTGGTCATTGGCAAATATATGCATGTGAACTCACACCCTGCAAGGGAGCAGAGGGGAGTTCTAGCCTTTTTTATTAAATGTGCCATAATTTCTTGGAAGGTGGTAATTGTCTCTGTAGGTTGGTTATTTGTAAAGATCCATTCCAGTATTAGTAAAGGGTCTCGAAGTTGAGTGTCCCATTGGAAAATCAGTCCATAGAACCGAGGTGCTTTTCCCAGAATGACGAGCTGGAAAGGCAGGATGGGCTCGAAGCGATGGGCTTTGCATGAAGACAGGGCTTCTTGGACCTTGGTGATGGCATCTTGGGCTTCTGTTGTGAGAGTGCATGGAGAGTCCAGATCCTCACTGCCACGAAGAAGGTTGAACAGGGGAGCGAGGTCCTCTGATGTAATTCCTAGAAGTGGACGTACCCAGTTGATGGATCCACACAGACTGTGTAAGTCTCTCAGAGTTTTTGGGTCGTCTCGGATGGCGAGCTGCTGGGGTACGACGGTCCTTTCTCGGATCTGGGATCCATGGTAAGTCCATGGGTTGGTGTGCTGCACTTTGTCCTCACGGATCTTGAATCCTGCCTTTTCTATGGTTTCAATAGTCTTTTTAATTGCTTTGTCTAAGTAAGCTTTTTCTGATGCACAGACTAGGATATCATCCATATAGTGATGGATGATTGCATCTGGGAATAGGTTCTGAACAGGAGACAGGATGTGAGCAATATACCACTGGCATATAGTGGGACTGTTCTTGAGGCCTTGGCTAAGAAAAAGCCAATGATATCTTTTGAGTGGAGCCTCTCTGTTAAGAGAAGGAACAGAGAAAGCAAACCGTGGAGCCTCCTGGGGATGCAGCGGAATGCTGAAGAAAGTGTCTTTAATACCTATGATAGCAAGTGTCCAGTCTCTAGGCAGCATTGATGGTGAGGGCAGGCCAGGCTGGAGGGGACCCATGTCCTCGATGACCTCATTGATTTTGCGAAGATCGTGGAGGAGCCTCCACCTGTCTGTTCCAGGCTTTTGCAGTACGAAGACTGGAGAATTCCAAGGGCTAGTGTTCTCAACACTGTGGCCTTTGGCGAGCTGTTCTTCCACAAGGGCATGTAGTGCTCGCACTTTGACTTTAGAGAGGGGCCACTGCTCGATCCAGATCGGGTCATGGCATTTCCAGATGAGATGAGGAGTATCTGGCAGTGCGCACTCCTCAGTGGCCCCAATTAGAAATCCCCACGGGGAATACGTAGGGAAGCCCCCCAATGGAATAAAATGTCCCGTCCATAGAGGGTGATGGGGGGCCTTACCATGAATGGGTGGATGGTTGCCAACTTGCCTTCAGGCCCTTCAACGAGGATGTTGTTCTTGCTTCGCATAGAAAGTGTAGCTCCACCGATCCCTGAAATCATGCCTGCTACCGGCTGTAGTTCCCAGTGTGTTGGCCATTCTGAGCGAGCGATGATGGTCACGTCTGCACGGGTGTCCAGCATCCCTGGTAGGTGGATCTTCTCTCCTCTGCAGGTAAGACCGCACTCGATGGTAGGCTTATTTGGACCCACAACTTGTGCCCACATTGCTGTGGGGTTGAGAGGAAGCTGTTCCCTGTGATTCTTAGGGAGTAAAAAAGCTTGTGCAATTGGAGTTCCCCTTGAAATGAAAAATGCTAAGTCTGTGCAGTACACCTGGACAGAGATTTCTTGTCCCGAGTGCACTGTTTGTACTTCTGGAACAGCAAAGATTTCCTTTGGGCTATGGAGAGTGTCACCTATAATTTGGATGTCAAAAGGACAACCTTTTGGCCCACGTTTGCCTGTGGGGACACGATAAACATTCTCATTATTAAAGTCAATGGACTGAGCAGTTACCAGTTGGCGACGGGATCCCATCGGTATCACTCCGTGTGTTAGGTCCTCCTCATGTGGTCTGGAATCTCCTGGGATGGTGTGTGACTGGGTCTGGATGGCCTTTGATTTGGTGTCTTTGCGTGGGGCCCCACCATGCTCCGCTGGAAGTTTCCTAAATGCTGCTGGTAGCACTGCTGATTCTGGGGTCTTTGGTAGATGTTACGAGGGTATCTGGTAGGTGACCTCTCTGGACAGTCTTTTATAAAATGTCCAAAGTCTCCACAGTGGAAGCAGTGGACCTGGTCTTTAGAAGCAATTACTGCATATGCACCAGAAACTCCTTCTGCAATACCCTTAGTAACTGCTTGGGCCACTGTATCTTCAGTGGACAAGTGGCGTGTACCGCTTTCCAGCATTTGCTCTATGTTGCAGCATAGGTGTCGCATAATGTTTTTAATTGCCTTTTCCAATGCCTTTCCTAAAGCATATACTCCGCAGGAGAAAGGAGGCACTGGGCAATATTTTTAATATTGTGGGGTACTAGAACATGTGCTGAGAACATAGCTTCTAGGAAATTTCTAAAAATATGTGAACTTCTACCATGTTCTTTGGCAATATTTCATAATTGTATAAGTTCTTTATTTGTGATAGGTTCCCACGTCTTTCTAGTAGTAGCACCACCTCTTTTTCCCTTTTTATAATCTACTGGAAAGGCATTCTCTGACCCATTTGCCAATCCCCTGCCTGTGTTGCTTCCATCTTTATTAGAGCCCATGGATCAATATCCTCTGTATCAGAATCAGAATCACTGTCACTGCTGTCCTCAGAAGAGGAGTGAGAGTGAGCAGGCAGTGCCCTATGCTTTTTATGGAGTGTTGGAGCAACGTTTTGCAGGGGTGCATGTGGCTGGAGAGAGTGAAAGTCAGCACATGGCAGAACGTGGCTAGAGGGAGGCAGCAGTGGGGCTGGAATGGCAGCGCAATGGGTGGCACAGCATGCACAGGACTGGGGTGCATGGGGAAGTGAGGTGGTACCATGGGGGGTCTGGGAGATTCCGTTCGGGGGTCCCTGAGGGTGGGTGTGTGGCTGCAAAGCCTGGAGGTGGGGGCAAGGGAGAAGCAGGGGAGAGGAGGCTGTAGGGTTGGAAGGGGGTGCCACGGATACAGCGTGGTTTGCTGGGGCTGCGGTGGGCAGGCAGGCAGGGAGATCCCCTGCTGCAGCAGGGACGGTATTGGGGGCAGGGAAACGCAAGGGTTGTGGGCCATTTTATAAATTTTTTCAGGTTAGTTTTTGAAAGGTTACCTTTAGAAAAAGAAAAGTTGTTAGAAGATAAGATTTCTAGGATTAGTAAATATAAATCTCTCTCGTTCTGGGATCATTTTAATGTACTAAGCTTCTATCCCATATTCCCGTTCCCTGCCAGCAGAAAAAAGAGAAAAAAAAGGAAAAAAAAAAAAACAAAAAAAGGACACAAGGAAAAAATTTTTTGCACGCAAGAAAGGCTGTTTTAAAACTTACATTTCTCCAGCCAGATGTGGGTCAAAGGTCTGCTGGAGGATGTCTGCTGTGTCAGTCTCTTCAGGCACTCGTGCCCTGATGTCAGTGGTGAGGGTCGACTGACAGACTTTCAGAAGAGTCCTGCTACAACGGAGTGCTTTTTCTTCCAGGGTGTCTGGCGAGTGAAGGCAGTGACAATTTCAAGAAGAAATGCTGCTCCTCTGAAATGCCAGGTCCAGCATTCAGTTCGGGCGCCAGTTTATTGCGGCAGTTTCCAGAGAAGAGGTATTGTTGAATGGCTTCTGTGAAAAAAAAAATTAAATTTATTCTGAATAGAATTAGGATCCAAAGTAGCAAGTATTTCCAGAAAGCCTGAGATATTGCCTGTGATGAGATCCCTTCTAACAGGTTCACTTAAGGTACAAAATTCTCCATGCAAATGCTGGCAGATTAGTCAGAGGAGAAAAGCAGTCTTTTTAAATGGTCCTTTGGGAAGACAGGGCTTGGAGGGAATTTAGTACTTGCTGGTCTATTGCCTACATTCCAAGAACGAGTATTAAGTAATGAAATGACCTATGGAAGATGAAGTCTGTGAATGTGAAAGTCCAGTGCATGGCAGTCTCAGAAAGGAACCCATCAACCACAGGAAAATGCTGATGACAAAAAGAGGCCAATAGGTCACATACAGTATGAAGCAGTATGAAAGAGGAAAGCAGCTGAGAGCATCAACCCTGTTAAGTAGTGTCAGTATTTTTATTGATATTCGCAGAAATTTGCAATGAGTGTATGAAAATTACAAACGAGGCAAAAGAAAAGGGAGCGTTGACTACTCTGGCATAGTGTTTCCTAACAGGGATCTTCAAAATGTAAAGATTGTGTCATCCTTTAAACCAAAGGAAGGTATTAAAGTGACAGAATGGAAATGGCATCAAATGCTAGAAAGACTCTGGGCAGCGGACTTATAGAGAGACATGCCACTGATGGAAAACCAACTAAACTGGCACCAATGCAGCAGCATTGTACTAAACCCCAGAAATGTCCACTGCTTCACTGTCTGCCATTCTGTTAATATGCACATAGCAGTTCTGCAACATTCCTACTGATCATCTCCTTGGCAAACAGTGAGTGAGGGGCCGTAGTGACGCAGAGTCGCCAGGCAGGTGCAAAGGAGAGCCGCTTTATTCCAAAAACCAGGCTTTTTAAGCAGTCAGGCCTTTCTGTTACATAGCTTTAAATAATAACAAACATAATTCAAACAACTACCATACACCACGATGTGAACACGCGATGGTTATACAACTTCTTTTTCTACCTCTAATTCAGCTGTGTCTCTTTGCCATAGTCCTTTTCTACTCAGCCAAAGTAGCAGGCCTGAGCCATGGTTTTACAAGGCCTTCCTTTTCTAAGGTTTTATCTATATGCAACAACAAACCACTAGTTTCTTCAGTGCCAAGAGTCTAGGTAGATGATCTTACAGATGCAAATCTATGCCCGTCAAGTGAAACATATTGTGGAGAGAAAATCCTGTCTGAGATGTTCAGTCATTCCCTTTTCTAGACAGAGCAAATAAAAAGAAAAGCAAGCTATAGGACTGTGCACTTTCAATTACAAAACACCTGCTGCCATCTGAAAATGAACTATCAGAAAATCAGCAAAAATGACACTTGAGGCAAACACCCCATTGAAGAGAATAATGATGTGATAAACGTACTAAAACTACTCTAATAGAAAAAGGCTCTAGAAGTAAAATCCCGTGCAAGGATGCACCTTTTGAGTGCCACACATAAGCCACATCACACTCACCAGTGCACTATCCTTCCCTTTTCCACTGCATCTACTGTTGTGTTCTCTGGATCTTGGAGCCTGAAAGTAGGCGCAATTATTTCCACAGAGGGGTTGGAAGAGGCGTAGGTAGCTGTGTAAAAATGCGGGTGCTAAAGCGGTAGGTCCTGCTGCCAATCCCTTGTCCTCAGCAAGCCTCTCCTGTCAAAAAGCAGGCTGATTTAACATTAAGGCAACGCAGCCAAACCTCCACTCAGCACTCACTGGAACTGGCTCAGCGATAGAGGCAAGAAAGGCTCTTTTGCAAGGTTTGACTCCAGCAGAGGACACTGTCGCTGAAGGACAAACCTGGGGAAAGAGGATGAACCACGTGGAGCAGGCAGCTTAAGAAGGGGAAGGGGTCGGGGGCGGTGCTAAGGGGTGGGCAGAGGGGCCTGGTCTCCAGGGGAAGGGGGGTGGCCACCAGGGATGTCAAGCCAGTGACAGGGGAAGGAGAAACCAGAGGAAGTTGCGACACCAAGTCCATGGGGGAGACTGTTTTTCCCTTTGGGAGGGCTACCTCTATGTTAAGTAGTTAATGTTTCCAGGGCTGAGGGCTCGGGGGTTGACCAAGGGGGGAGAGTTCATGGGATGCTACAGCTATGGCTGTGGTTGCATTAATCAAAGGGACAGGACTACGATCAGACTAAGAACGATTTATTGCTTAGATAACATCAGTCTCAAAGCCATGAAATTTATAAGACAGCAAGCAGTCGGCCATAGTCTAAGATGGTCACAAGTTCTTTGTTGCAACACAGTATATAACTTTCTATTCCAATGGACAGTCGCCACAGAGTATGTTTTGCTTTTCGAACCTATCACCTTTACTTCTTTCTACTGCAATGTGGATACTTTTGCCCAATAAGGTCTTATTACATGTGCACATATGTGTCTCTATTATAATAGCTAAACTCTTCGTTTATTCTATTACAATCACATTACTACATTACTGTATAAAACCCTTCATCATCTTCTCTAATACAGTTTCTTACTTACTTAAGGCATATTCTTACTTATAACTATAGAAGCATAAGTTTATTATTTCTCTGTTCAGTGTCTGTGTACCTTGCTTTCACATCAATCTAGGCTTCTTCTAAGGCTGTAAATCAAATCCTCTTGAGTCTGTGAAGATTTCTATCTTTCTGATTCCCACACCTCTTCAAACTCTCACAGGAAATTCCAACTTGACTGTTTTTCAGTGTCTTCATAAGCGGGCTTTTTCTGGGTAGATCATGCAAACACTGCCTGTCTAAGGAAAAATTGAATGTCCCAGCTATGGAACATGTAGACAGAAGTTTGTGCGTCATCAATGAGATGTGTGTGCTCACACATACATGCAGTGAGAGCAGAGTGGTGTTATGGTGAGGGGTGTGGGTTGGAGACAGAGATGACACACTCCAAAGGTCCTTGTGACAAACAGCCTGTTTTATTGTTCAGAGCTTACTTTTATAGGGAGTTCAAAACTCCCGGGTCTAGACAGCTCATTGATCTGATCCTCACACAGCCCAACTCCTGACTAATGAGATACCTGCAGCCCAGGATGGAACGTGATAGGTGCAGGTCCCTGTCTATCAACCCAGGGACTACAATGCCACAGAGTGGAGTCTGGAACCACTGATGCAGAGCAATGTAACAGCAACCCCCAACCAAAACCAAGAATAAAATGTATTCCTCTGTAAAATTTTTTGACAGTAAGGCAGAGACACATTAAGAAAGGAAAATCTCCTGCAGAACATTTGTGATTATGCAAACAGTGGCCTCTTATTAGAATATTAATCTTCATAGGGGCAATTCATTCTCTTTTTGGAATAACTTTGCCTTTCCCACAAATTTATAGCTACTTGGAGAGAAGGAAAAGGTATTGACCAGGCACAGTTCAATACCACAGCAATTTCTTGCTTTATGTATTAATCTTTCCACTAATGAAACAAGTGTAGAATGGTTGAAGAGGGAAGACTTTACTGCAATGGGTTTTTTACTGGCGTGAGAAGCATCTGTGTAATCAGAGACCTAATAGCAAACTTGTTGCCAAGGATGGGTAACTTCAGCTGGATTAAAACCACAGTAGTGTAGATGTCTGAGTGAGGAAAGCAACCATTATTTTTATAGTCAAGGTTACTATTAGACAAAGGGTAAACATGTAAATGAAAAGTGGACATTTGGTACACTTCACTGTGTATCTTCATACAAGTCAGTCATGTAGAAGAGAGAAATTAACTTGTGGGAACATTGCATGATTTTAATGCAGTCACACTCTTCTTTATTTGTTGTGTGCTTAGCATGGAACATGCTGCTTTGAAGAGGGAAGTGCCTAACAGACATTCCACTTTACAAACACATATGCTTCCCTATTCTTCTGAGACCTCAGCACAGAGCCCTTATTCGCATGGTAGTTTCCTTCCATTACAAGGGAAACTCATATAGCCAGGCTTCATCACCCCCTGCATCTTTTGGGGTAGTTCTCAGAAGAAAATAGATAGCAACTTTTCCACTCCACATTATTAATTTTTCATTGTCTTCCTAATGTACTTCAGGGAACAAGGTATCAATTCCCCACTGTTTCTATGAAAAGGCTATTAACTAAATTCCCATAGATATAATAAGGAATAGAAGTCTTTTATGCCAACAAACATGCCCTTATGTTGTGAAAAGTATGGATTGTAAAGGATGGAAGAAGATCTGTATGAAAAGGGAGAAAACTCAGAAGCATGCAGGGATTTTCAGGTATGAAAGGGAAAAGGACATTAAATTGTCAGCGGAAAGAAATTGTTACCTGTGAAGAGGGAGGAGGAGGCACAAGCTGCCTTTGAGGCCGCTGACACAAGGACAGTCGGCCTCATGAGCAAACAAGAAAACCAAAAGAAACTTCACAACAATCTCATCAAAAACTTAGTGGACAAATGTGTAAATCAATTTGTTCATTTATTATGTGTATTATGTATATATATATGTTCTTTATTCTGACAGAATTTTTAGGTAGCAAGCTAGTGTGTGGCACCTGGAACCAATGGTGTGTTGGAAATGGCCAACATGCAGAACACGCTTTATCCTGAACATAGCAGAATCACTGAATCATAGAATGGCCGGGGTTGAAAAAGACCTTAAAGGCCATCTAGTTCCAACCCTCTGACATGGGCAGGGACACATTTTACTTGCCCAGGTTGCTCACAGCCCCATTCAACCAGGCCTTGAACACCAGGTTGGGGTGTCCATAACTTCTCTGGGCAAGCTGTGCCAGTGCCTCACCACCCTCACAGGGAAGAATTTCTTCCTAGTATCTAATTTAAACCTGCCCTCTTTCAGTTTGAAGCCATTCCCCATTGTCCTGTCTCCATAGTTCCTAATGAAGAGTCCCTCTCCTGCTTCCCTTCAGATACTGGAAGGTGTTGTGAGGTCTCCATGCAACCTTCTCTTCATCAGGCTAAACAGCCCTAATTCTCTCAGCCTGTGGGAGGCGCTCTAGTTCTGAATACTGAACCGCAGTACTGAATTATGATTTTTTGAATCCTTTTAAGGTATTTTGTTTTTCAGCCTTAAATTAGGCTAAATATCTTTGATTTGTGGGTATTGCAAGTGAGCAACAGAAATCATTGCCCTGGCTTTCCTTTTCTACAGCTCCTTTCCATGGGAGACTTGGTGCAAACATCACAGGTGGTAGGCACACTATAATTCTGAAAGAGCTTTGCACAGTAAACATAGGGAAGGATTAAATGTTGAAATGCATATGATAGAAGCTGCCCAATGGACTGTGCTGGTGGAAATCAAATACTAGTCTAGTATTTTGAATCCAAATAATTCCTCCCAATGAGGTCAGAGAGGATTGATTGCCTTTGAATCTGAGCACATGGACAGTAGTGTATGGTAAACAGGTTGAAAACACTGTAGATACTTCTCCTTTTTTTCCTTAATGGCTCAGAGTCTGAAAAGGCAGCTACAAAATGGTAAATACATCCTTACAGATTTGAAAAGTGTTGTTATTAATTTGCATCTCCACCATAGCAATAGATCGTTAGAACTAAAATACAGATGGGAATTTTATAGCTTCTCAGAAATGAAGCAGGAATAGGCCAATGGGCCTTAACATGAGCTACAAGTTTTTCAGCACAAAGCATCTCAAAAGTATTTTAACCTTGCAGTACTTTTCTGTGTTATGCTTTAATCTCAAGGAAGCATGCAAAAAGAAAAAAAAAAAAGAAAAAAAGCCCACCAAATTATATCTATTACATGACTGAGATAATGAGCAAAATCAGTAACCTATATAGAAACAGAACCCATAGTTTTAAACTTTCAACCTTGTGTTCTCAACACATCCTCTAAAATGGAATTGTTTCCTTATCTCCCTCGAAACATTTGGAGCAAAAAGCACTCTAAGGTCCTGATAGGTGTTTTGTTCAAAAAAATCACTTGTTCTGTTTTTCTGTCCATAAGCAGAGTAACAAGTGTCTGCATTGGTAGCTGGCCAAATGAGGTAGGAAGAGTAATCATCATCCACAACATTGGGGCTAAAGAAATTTCCACAGAAAATTACCTGCCCTATTATTTTTTCATGTGTTGGGTTGAAAGTTCAGAATCTGTTTCCATTTTTTCCATCCCTAGAATGTCATATTTCACAGAATTAGAACCACTCAAACATCAGTCCTGCCAGAACACCCCACCATGTGCTGTCATAGGGGATCTGCTGATGTCCACTGACTCTTTACCAGTATAGTGCTTGTCACTGCTGCAGATCAAGAACTTCTGAATAGTTTTGATTAATGTTCTTTGAGTGGTTGAAAACAAGAAAAGAATGACTATACATTTTTATGATCAAATCCCCTGATGGAATAAAAATAAGAGTATAATAAATGTATTAATTGTCATAAGAAGGGAGATGAAGGGTCCAAAAGATTACTTGCATACTTACTGTTCTAAATCCCTTATTATCTGGCAAATTGAAAAAGATTCCAGGCTTTCACCAAAATGCAAATCAGATTAAAATGTGAAGCCTTACAGTTTACTGGACATAAAACTTCATAATCCATTTTTAAATGTTAGAGATTGTTATGTGTTTCCTATTAATATCCTGAGGTTTAGAGCTGTAATTCAGAGAGAAAAGAATGCTATTTTGAATTAATTCTATTAAATCATCTTGTCTGGACTATCTCCTCTTGGTTTTCAGTTCTGAAACTCTGTATGAAAGACATAGAGTTCTGGATTAATTATTTTCAACAGTTAGAGCTGATAATCACTAAGAGCTGAAATCACTTGAGCTTGCTTGGCTGCCTGCAGCTAGGAACGGCTTGGGAGATCGGACCAAGTCTGAGCCTCCACTGAGACTATCCTGGCCTCAGCAGTCCACCGGGCGCAGCCCGGCTGGAACCTACCGGGATAGGAGAGCAAAGAGAGAACTGCTGCTCCTTGAAATGTTTCTGGTTGAGAACATTTTAGGTGCAGAAGGGACTAGTAGGAAAAGCGGGACAACGTGAACAATGACACAAACCACCAGAGAGATGGTAAGAGAGGTAGTAATGAGAGCCAGGGGTGGTTGGTCACATTAATTGATAAGAGGGTGTAGAACATGATCGTGTTCACTTTGGAAAGGTTATCTAATCAAGGACCTTGTCAAACGGGATACTAAGGAAAAGTGGGAAAGTCAGAAATTAAAATAGAGAGATGCAAATCTGACAGGCAGTCCTGCAAGATGAGTAGGACTTGATGGTGAAGCATGGACAGACAACTGTTCAATTAATTAAAGTTGAAAAGAAGGGTATTTATTGCAGCATGCTGGAGACATATGGAATCATTTCCAAATACATGTGCAAGGAGTTGCAGACTCCTGCCCTCTATTTATACAGAAAAGGTTTTACATATTCACGCGGTTTCTAAGGACGCATAATACATAATCATTACCTGCCCACTTTGTATTATAATTAGGTGAATACCTATTATGGCTGCGCAATTGTGCTCCCTTAATTGAATTGGTGGGATTTTTAAATAGGGGAGTGGTCGTATGGGAGGAAGAAAGTCATCTTCTATTGAAGGTTTCTTACAGGAAAATGGACATATGCACAACCCAGCCTTCATCAAGATGACTGGAATGTCACAGTGCCCTTGAGCACATGAAAACAGGAAGAGCCTACTCAGAAAAAAAACAAGTCCAGGATGTGAGACAGGATATGAAGACAGAGCTAAAAGCCACAGCGGAGTGCGTGAAGGCAGAAAAGTAACAAATTAGCTGACAGCTTGAGATGTGTGCACAGTTAGGCTTAACCAATCATGTATTAGCTTGAGGCATGTGAACAGTAGAACACAGTATAAATATAGCTTACTTTTTGCAATAAATTGGCTTCACTTAATCACACTGATCATGGCGTGATGTCCTGTTCCTGATCCTCTGCATTTTGGCTCATGACCAGGGACCGGTAGACTGCTACTTCACTGCTATGCAGAGGATCAGCCACAGCCTTTGGGAAGCGGAGAAGCCAGTCAAAAGTATCCTCACTGCCTGGGTGAGAAGTGGAGGTTAGAGCTCTGAGTGAAGACGAATTGATCTCGCCCTGATCAGGTGAGTGGCTGGGGAGGAGATGGGGTTGGACCATGAGAGAGATGGGGTCCACAAGCTCCTCCAACATATCCTCTCTAAGAGAGGGCAGAAATATGATGCTTCCACTCTGAAGGGACTTATTTACTGGGCATGGGAACGAAACCTCATACCAGGGGCGCAGGTTGCTTTTGAGGTGGCTATGTGGGAGGCTGTGGGCTGCATGATATAGGACTGTATTGCCTCAGGAGGAAGTGAAGCTAAAGAGCTGAAATCACTTGAGCTTGCTTGGCTGCCTGCAGCTAGGAACGGCTTGGGAGATCGGACCAAGTCTGAGCCTCCACTGAGACTATCCTGGCCTCAGCAGTCCACCGGGCGCAGCCCGGCTGGAACCTACCGGGATAGGAGAGCAAAGAGAGAACTGCTGCTCCTTGAAATGTTTCTGGTTGAGAACATTTTAGGTGCAGAAGGGACTAGTAGGAAAAGCGGGACAACGTGAACAATGACACAAACCACCAGAGAGATGGTAAGAGAGGTAGTAATGAGAGCCAGGGGTGGTTGGTCACATTAATTGATAAGAGGGTGTAGAACATGATCGTGTTCACTTTGGAAAGGTTATCTAATCAAGGACCTTGTCAAACGGGATACTAAGGAAAAGTGGGAAAGTCAGAAATTAAAATAGAGAGATGCAAATCTGACAGGCAGTCCTGCAAGATGAGTAGGACTTGATGGTGAAGCATGGACAGACAACTGTTCAATTAATTAAAGTTGAAAAGAAGGGTATTTATTGCAGCATGCTGGAGACATATGGAATCATTTCCAAATACATGTGCAAGGAGTTGCAGACTCCTGCCCTCTATTTATACAGAAAAGGTTTTACATATTCACGCGGTTTCTAAGGACGCATAATACATAATCATTACCTGCCCACTTTGTATTATAATTAGGTGAATACCTATTATGGCTGCGCAATTGTGCTCCCTTAATTGAATTGGTGGGATTTTTAAATAGGGGAGTGGTCGTATGGGAGGAAGAAAGTCATCTTCTATTGAAGGTTTCTTACAGGAAAATGGACATATGCACAACCCAGCCTTCATCAAGATGACTGGAATGTCACAGTGCCCTTGAGCACATGAAAACAGGAAGAGCCTACTCAGAAAAAAAACAAGTCCAGGATGTGAGACAGGATATGAAGACAGAGCTAAAAGCCACAGCGGAGTGCGTGAAGGCAGAAAAGTAACAAATTAGCTGACAGCTTGAGATGTGTGCACAGTTAGGCTTAACCAATCATGTATTAGCTTGAGGCATGTGAACAGTAGAACACAGTATAAATATAGCTTACTTTTTGCAATAAATTGGCTTCACTTAATCACACTGATCATGGCGTGATGTCCTGTTCCTGATCCTCTGCATTTTGGCTCATGACCAGGGACCGGTAGACTGCTACTTCACTGCTATGCAGAGGATCAGCCACAGCCTTTGGGAAGCGGAGAAGCCAGTCAAAAGTATCCTCACTGCCTGGGTGAGAAGTGGAGGTTAGAGCTCTGAGTGAAGACGAATTGATCTCGCCCTGATCAGGTGAGTGGCTGGGGAGGAGATGGGGTTGGACCATGAGAGAGATGGGGTCCACAAGCTCCTCCAACATATCCTCTCTAAGAGAGGGCAGAAATATGATGCTTCCACTCTGAAGGGACTTATTTACTGGGCATGGGAACGAAACCTCATACCAGGGGCGCAGGTTGCTTTTGAGGTGGCTATGTGGGAGGCTGTGGGCTGCATGATATAGGACTGTATTGCCTCAGGAGGAAGTGAAGCTAAAGAGGCAACTAAATATGCTACCCTGTGGAAAAACATCATAGAGGTATTATGGGCGATGAAGGCGGAAAAGAAAGCCGCTGCAGCAGCCTCTGCTGCCTTTGCCCCAAGCCCCAACCCTGAACCACAGGCATTTCCTGCTAGCAAGTTATTCTCAACTACATTAGACATTCCTTTGTGCGGTCCACAACCCTCTAGCCAGGTCCCAGTAACCAAAGAAGAACTCAAACCCTCATATCAGAAATAGAATGAGGAAGCTACCTCCTTCGAAGGTTTGAGCTGCCGACCCGAGAGTTAAAGCAAAAACAAAAAAGAGGCAGCTGACAGCAAAGTGTAAGAAGTAGCGCTCTAATTATCTGAAGATGAGGCTGAAGAAGAAACCAATTTGGGATCTGCCTCAGTAGAGGAGGATTTAAAAGCTTTGGTAGACAATTTACAAAAGTTAGTAATTCAACAAGGTGATCGAGTCACTCCCCACAAGGACTATTCTTTTGAAAGGAGGGAGCTGCCAGCTATTTTGAGCTCTGAAAGAGCTCTCGACGAGCAGAGGGGGAGGCAGATACCCCCCCTTGACCAGGCGGCTGCCGGCTACATTAGACACAGAAGGTCGGGAGTTAGAGCTAGACCCCGACATAGAAGCAGCACAAAGAAGGAAGTGGAGAGGAGTCATAACTGAGGCAGTAATAGAGGGATCCTTTTCCCCCAGTACCATAGAAGCTTTCCCTGTGGTAACCCAAGCCACAGGGTGAGGATGGGAGCCATTTGATTGGAAGATATTAGAAAAATTGAAAAGCGCCGTTACACAATATGGCTTAAAGTCTCAATTAGCACAATCGCTACCGCAATTTATTTTTTTGGAGGTTGTTGTATGATCTTAGGGCAGTCAATGCAGTAATGCAGAGTATGGGAGCATTACAACCCAGACTCCCACCCCGTTATGCTACCTGAGTCTTGGGATTTGTTGAATATCAACCTCAAAGATTGTTTTTTAACTATTCCCTTACATCCTGAGGATACTAGTCATTTTGCTTTTTCAGTCCCCTCTATTAACAAGGCAGAACCCTACAAGAGATATGAATGGGTAGTTTTGCCACAAGGAATGCGTAACTCACCCACTATGTGCCAGGTTTATGTAGCCTGGGCATTAGAGCCAGTCCAACAGCAATTTCCTAACTGTATCATATATAATTATGTGGATGATATATTGGTGGCAGGTCAACAGCTGGACTCTATAGATGTGTTAGCAAGCATGACAACTATTCTAAAACAGAGAGGGTTGAAAATTGCCCCTGAAAAGGTACAGCGTTCAGCTCCGTAGAGGTTTCTTGGGTGGCACATTGATCAAGCTGTAGTAAAACCTCAAAAGATTATCATTCCTACTGAGATAAAACCTGTACATGATGTTCAAAAATTAGTAGGAGATATACAATGGATTAGAACTATTTGTGGAATAACTAACGAAGAGCTTGAACCATTGATACAACTACTAGGTACCACCTCCCAAGCAGATGAGCGACGGTCGCTGGATAGGCCTTGGAACACATAGCCTCAAAGGTTGTCACAGCGCATGTGCATCACCTGATTGAAGGTGTTCCAGTTCAATTGATGATCATCAACTATAGCAAGGAGGGAGACCAATACGCTAAACATCCTTTCGCGTTAATTTGTCAATGGACAGAGACTCGGGCTAATCCTTTAACCATTCTGGAGTGGGTATTTTTACCTGTGCGACAGCCTAGAACCATTACCACTTGCCTAGAACTATTTGCTCAGTTAATAATGAAAGGCAGGTGGAGGATACTAGAAATTTGGGGACAGGAACTGTACGCGGTTGCAGTACCATTAGCCAATTGGTATTTAGAATGGGGAATTAGGCATTCTGTACACTTACAAATAGACCTTACTGGTTACGGTGGAAGAATTCATAATACCTATCCGGGACATTGTGTGTTGTCCCTGTTAGAGCAGCAGCATCTGGAAGGTAGGCCCTGGAGATCTGAATGTCCCATATTCAGACTAACGATATTTAAACATGCAGGCAAATGGTCTAAAAGGGCTGCTTGTATGTGGCAGCAAAAGGATTGATGGAATCAGCATATAATTCCTGGGGAGGTAGGAGATACATTGCAAACCTTGGAGTTGAAGGGAGTTATTTGGGCCTTTGAAAATTGGAACAATAAAGCCATTAACATTGTTTCTGATTCACTTTACGTGGTCGGTTGTGTACAATGCCTTGAAAGAGCAGTAGTTGAGGAAGTAACAGACATCTGTATTCCCTTTTAAGCCAGTTACTCAGAAATTTAAATCAATGTCAGCAGGAATACTTTATTACTCATGTTCGCAGCCATCAAAATCTCCCTGGTCTGTCTGAAGGTAACACTCGAGCCTGATCGGTTGGTAGCCTCTGTCTGGCCAATGCCATACTCTGATAAATTTCAACAAGCAAAAAATTCTCATGCCTTTTTGCATCAATCCGCGAAGATGTTGGTTAAAAAATTTGGTATCCCCCTTACTGATGCCACTGGCATTGTACAATCCTGCCCAGATTGTCAAAGGGATGGCATTGGCTTAGGTACTGGTGTTAACACAACCTTTGCAATTATGGCAAATGGATGTTACACAAGTAGCGGAATTTGGCCAGAAGAAGTTTGTGCATGTTTGTATTGATACTTACTCTTGTGTTGTATGGGCTACCCCTTTAACAGGTGAGACAGCACATCATGTTGAGAAGCATTTGTACAGTTGCTTTGCAGTACTGGGAGTCCCTTTAGCCATTAAGACTGATAATGGCCCAGCTTACTGTTCTTTAAGATTTAAGCATTTCTGTAATTTGTGGGGTATTCAACATGATACCAGTATTCCACACAACCATACACGTCAGGCAATTATTGAATGAGCCCATCAAACATTCAAGGGTATGCTGCAAAAACAAAAAAAAAACAAAAAGGGGGAATGATAAGGTTATCCCCAGAAGAAAGGACAGCTAAGGCCATCTTTGTACTTAATTATCTCAGAACAACAGGAGACAGAGATGAACCACCTATTCTTGTGCATCATGCCCTCATATGTAGGCCAAGTGAGGAATTGCCTGACGGTATTTAAGTCATGTTCAAAAGCCTGGAAATGGGGATGTGGGACAGGCCAGCCACAGTGAAATTAATGGGAAGAGGTTACATGTGCTTACTTACAGATAAAGGAATTTGCTGGATTCCGGCTAAGTGGGTGAAACGTTATCTAAAGTCACACCTGCTAGCTAATGCTTTGTCCAGAAGCAGAATGTTGGTGACAACACTGACTCTAGACACAGCTGAACCCAATACTCCAGCACCTGATGGTTGAACAACAATTGAACCTTTTTCCACAGCTATTAACAAATGCGGGCCAACTAACTGGACCTGGGGTAGCGGTAACCAGTAATGACAACTTACCACCACTTCCAATACGTGTCTCAAACCAAATTGAACAAGCTTGTCCTGTTCATGGCTATTTTTGCAAACCATGGATCAGGGTCCAGTGTGTTAAATGCAAACTGAAGTGGTGGCGACAAGTCCGTCAGGAAAATAATCTTTTTATAGCTCACAGGAAAAAGCAGAAATTTAGCTCTACTAATTTAGCTTGCAATAGATGTTTTAGTATACTTAATACGCTTGATGTTGAGCGTGAGCTAGAAATATTTTTAGGGCCTAGTCATAGAAGACAACCTCCCCCCGAACGCCTTAGAGGGATATTTTTACAACATTGGAATTTTAACCAGGATTTAGCCCTTATTGAAACACAGGATCAGCAAAGTTTGCTTTGGATTCAATTACACCTGGCAAAACAAGCCGAAGCAAATCAAATTATATTACAGAGTCAGATTGAAATGAAAGCAAGCTTTGAGATACCTTAGTTACTGAACAACTAGAAAACAATGGTATGGCCGGCTGAAGGTAATCCCCTTTTGATGAAACAATATCCTCTGCTTGCAGACAGGTCCAAGGGTCAGAGCAGACCCTACTAGCTTGGAAGAAGGGGTCCAAAGAGTAGTTTTTAGGGTTTAAAATGTAACACTGTATGGTAATGTAATGATTCTTATAGGCTGTATGTAAATGCTATAGGATTTGTATCTTGTACTAGATTGGTTAGTGAGAATTAGAATATTCAACACAGAAGAAGATGCATTGTATTGTAATGGGAACTTCATCCTCTTTTACTCTTTTGTCCTCCCTCTTCTCCTTTTGCTCTCTCTCGCTCTCTCTCATCCTCTTTACCACGCTCTTGCCTTCTTTCTCTTTACCACTCTCTTTACCTCTCTCTCCCTCTTTCGGGCCTGCTCCAAGCTGCGGCTGGCAGCTCCAAGCAGGGCCCCTGCACCCACGCCCTTTGCAATAAACCACAAGTTCCAAGACCTGGCTTCAGAGATCTCTCGTCTCCGTCCGTCCTGACCATCCTACCCCCGTCGCTCCTACACAACTGACCCAAGGAATATCTCCAACCATAGGGTGTCATTGTCAACATTTAACCCTGTGGGAATGTTGTGGTTTGATGCTGGCCAAACGCCAGGCATCCATGAAAACCACTCACTCACCCTCCCCTGCTGCAGTTGGGCAGAGGAAAGAAAATTTAATGAAGGGTTCATGAGTTGACATAAGGACCAGGAGAAAACACTCCAAGGGCAACACCGGATGAATTTAGAAGTATTAATTGAATTTATTACTAACACAATCAGAGCAGGAAAATGAGAAATAAAATAAGCCCTTAAAAATACCTTTTCCCCCCTACCACTTCCCTCTTTCCCACCGACAGTGAAGAGAGACGGGGTGGGGGTCAGTTTGTCACACAAGGTTTTCTTCTGCTTGGCTCAGGGAGAGAAGTCATTCCCCTGTGAGACCATGGTGTCCCTTCCCATGGGTGGCAGTTCTCTGAGAACTTGTCCAGTATGGTTCCAATCTCACAAGCAGCAGTCCTTCCAAAACTGCTGTGGTGGGAGACACTCTTCCATGGGGTGCAGTCCTCCAAGGACAGGCTGCTCTAGTTTGGAAGCAGGGGCCCCCTCTCTCCACCAGGTCTCCCACTGCATCACAGCCTCCTCTGGGCATCTACCCACTCTGGCATGGACACCTCCTCCAAGGGCTGCAGGTGGATCTCTGCATCCCCTGTGGATCCCCATGGGCTGCAGGGGGACAGCTGCTTCACCATGGTCATTAACACGGCCTGTAAAGGAATGTCAGCTCCAGTGCCTGGAGCACCTCCTCCCCCTCCTTCTCCACTGACCTTGATGTCTCCATATTGTTTCTCTCACATGTTCCCACCTCCTCTCCTCTAGCTGGAATTAAAACTGTGCCACCACCTTTGTTTTTATTTCTTCTTAAATGTTATCACAGTGGTGTTACCGTCATCTCTAATTTGCCCAGCCTTGGCTAGCAGCATGTCCATCCTCAGAGCCATCAGGGATTGTTTCTGCCAGACATGGTGGAAGCTTCTAGCAGCTTCTCACAGAAGCCACCTCTGTGGCCCCCACATTACCAAAAATCAGGCCATGTAAAACCAGCACAGGCAAGAAGGAAGAAGGAAGGGACAGAACTTGTATTCTTGAGTCATGGTTAGGCATGAAGGAGTCTTGCTGTTGTGTGTTTTGTCTGAGCACCTTCCAGCCCATGGAAAGTGGGGATTTAATTCCTTGATTTACTTTGCTTGTGTGCTTTTTCTTTGCCTATTAAATTTTCTTGATCTCAAGCCAAGGGTTTTAACTTTTACAATTCCATTTCTTTCCCCCATCTCACTGAGAGGAAGTGAGCAAGTGGTAGAGTGGGTCTGAGTTGTCAGCTGTGATGAAATCATGACAATTGTACATGAACGTTGTCTTGACGTTACCATTATGCTTATCTCTTGATGATGCTACCATTTGTCCAAGTATATGAGTAATTACAACTTACCAGTGTATGACTTGTAAGACTGAATTCACCAAACTTTGGGGCCTTATCTTGACTTTCCATTTCATCATCCCGGTGTTGAGGTGATCTTGGTTCATCCTCTTTTAAAAGCAGGTGGCCCCTATTTTTCCAAGTCACTGTATGGATTTCATGCAACAGCCACACTCTTTGTTCTTTTTCTGCCAGAGCTACTGCTCCTAGTACTTTGTGCTATGGATATTCATGTTTTTTTCTGGTGTACATGTTCTCAGTTCCCCCTTTCTCTTCCTATCTAATAATCTTCAGTTTTGGGTCCATCATGACAAGAAAGATACTTTTCTGTTGATGAGGCAGCATCAGTGACAACTGAGATAAGTCTAGGGGTGAGAGAAATTCAGCTGTACAGGGGGGTTCCTGAGCTCGGCGCTACCCAAGCAGCAGCCACCAGCCCCATCCAGACCTGGAAGCCCTTGGCAGGACACCAGCAAGGAGGGGGCAGTGTCTCCCTGATTCTTACGCTGCTGGTGCGGTGGAAAAAGTTTGACGCGATTTGGCGGGGGTCTGGATTGTAGCTCTCGGAGTTCCCTGGGGGACCCTTCTGTCTCAGATGAGGACGAATGGGAATTTGAATTTCTGCGCAATGCAGAGACTTCTCCCGCCCCCAGGAATGGGAGCTGGAAGACGGCTCCGCCTCCGAGGGTGATGGTTGGTCCCCCGGGGTGGAGCTTCTCCTATTTCTGAGCCTGCGCAGCCCTCCGGGCATGCGCAGGCGGTGGAAGCCACTGGAGGCGGGGTGTTGGTTGGTGTTCCATCAGGCCCCACCATGGCGGGCGGGTTGCCCGCCTAGCTCTGCTGAGCGGGAGCAGAGCCTGCTGCGGCCTCCCACGATCCGGGGCAGGCGCTGATAGGGGCTGTGCCAACCTCCCTTGTGTCATCCCTCGGTGGCGTGGGTCCGTGTGCCTCATCTCTCTCTGCGCCCCGTCCCTCCCCCGCGCCGGGGGAGGGTGGCTCTGCGTCGGGTTCGCAGTCTGTGCCGGCGCCTGTGTCCACCACGGCGCCCTCTGCCAGTGCTGTGGCGGACGGCACTGCTGGGAGGCCGGCTGGTTCGGCCCCACAGCCCCCACCTTCCGCGGCGGCCGCGGCGCGGCAGGGCACTGGGGTGTTCACCTTTAGCGCAACTGCTGACGCGGCCGGCGGGAGACTGGTGGTTTCCCGGGGCCGCAGATCCTCCCCGCCGGCTTTGTGGACACTTCCCCCGTGCCAGGTGACCGTGCCTCCTAAGGACCATGGGCAATTCTGGCGGGAAGTCAAAGCTAGAGCCGATGAGGTGCGCGAGCCTGCCTCCTAGCCGTGTCCACTGCAGGATCGTGGAGGAGGCTCCTCTGGCTCTGCTGGTGCTGTGGGGGGTGCGGGGTCGAGTGCTGTCGCACCACCTCGCAGTCAGGCAGCTGCTGTTGTTCCCGTGGGGCCCACGGAACTGGACACAGCAGGTGCTGCAGCCTTGCCAGGGGGCCCCCAGGCTTTCCCTGTGATCAGAGGTGTTGCTCATAACACCTATGAACCTCTATCGTTTAAGGCAAGGGCAAAACTCTATGATACGGTTGCTTGACATGGTGTGGGGTCTACTGAAGTTATGCAAATGCTTCGCATGATTTCTCCTGAGGTGCATACACCTGCCGATGTCCATGAAGTGGCGTGTGCTCTTTTTGACCCTGTGCAATTTGGCGTTTTTGAGACCAAGTGGGCTTGCTTGGCAGCCAGTGGATGTCTGCACAGCAGCAACAGTTGTTTTAGAATCTTGTCAAGTACACAAGGTTCCCCTGGATGCCTTTGGTACCTTGGGTGGGGGCATGAGTGCTCTCCTGATGGGGAGGTCTAGTGCCACCCTTCAGGGCATCGTTGTGCAGCTGGGGCTCATTGATGCAGACTTCACAGGGCAGATTTGTGCAATGGTCTCCACACCCACCCCCCCATCACGATCCTGAAAGGGACGCGACTTGCTCAACTTGTGCCTTTTAAGTCCTCTGTTTGCAGGGCAGCTGACCGGTCGCATGGAGCTGGTGGCTTTGGATCCACTGGGCCTCCTCAAGTTCACTGGACCGCTGTCCTGACCAAGGAACATCCCAAGATGATGGGTACCCTGTCCATCCCTGGTGTGACGCCATCGGAGATCCGCCTTCGCGAGCTTCTTGACAGCGGCGCTGACATCACTGTTCTCTCCCTTGCCGCCTGGCCTCTGGACTGGCCTCTGAATCCAGTGGAGACGCCTGTCACGGGACTGGGGGGAACGGCGCAGTGTTACGTGAGCCAGCGGTCCTTGCTGGTCACGAACCCAGAGGGACAGATGGCCTGGATTAGGCCTCATGACCCATGCAAGGACCCACCATCTTCACTGATGGTTCAGGGAGGACAGGAAAGGCCATTGTTACCTGGAGGGATGGATCTGAGTGGCAGGTTCTGGAAGGTCATGAGGATGGGTCAGTCCAATTGGTTGAATTGAAGGCTGCTGTCATGGCATTTGAGAAATTTTCCCAGGAACCATTCAATTTGGTCACGGATTCTGCCTATGTGGCCAACATTGCACAGCGGTTGGGTCATTCGGTTTTGAAGGAGGTCAGTAACCCTGCCTTGTTTCATTTACTAAAGACCTTGTGGTGTGCCATTCAGGCTCAGGTTCATCCTTTCTACGTTCTGCATGTGAGAAGTCACACCAATTTGCCAGGCTTTATAGTGCAAGGTAACGTGAGGGCTGACAAGTTGGCTAACCCAGCATGGGTAGCACCTCAGCCTGATACACTCGCGCAGGCCAAGGCATTGCATGGGTTTTTTCCACCAGAACGCACGTACTTTGCAGAAGCAGTTTCAGCTGATGCCAACTGAGGCTCATGACATTGTTGAGTCGTGTGACGACTGCCATGCACTGGCTCCGCCTTTACCGGCAGGGGTAAACCCCAGGGGCCTTAAGGCCTTGGAGCTTTGGCAAACTGATGTCACCCAGATTGCCGAGTTTGGTTGGCTCAAGTATGTGCATGTCAGGGTGGACACGTTCTCCTCTGCAATGTGGGCTTCTGCTCACACTGGAGAAAAGGCCCGTGATGTCCTTGCCCATTGGAGGCAGGCCTTTGCCGTTCTGGGCATACCTTCTGCTGTGAAAACCGACAATGGTCCTGCTTACGCATCGCAAAAGGTGCGGCAGTTCCTGCAGCTGTGGGATGTGTCACACACGTTTGGTATCCCTCATTCTCCAACTGGTCAAGCTATTGTAGAACGTGCTCGTGGTACTCTGAAGTGGGTTCTTCAAAAACAAAAACGGAGAATGCAGGGTGAAACCCCGCACAGTCTGTTGGCAAAAGCATTGTACACCATCAATCATCTTATGGTGCCGCAGAACTCTAATAACCCTGTAATTTTGAATCACCATCTCTCGTTGCAGGCTGAGGACAAGGCACATCAGCCTTGAGCGAAGGTTCGGGTGCAGAATTTGGTCACCAAACAGTGGGAAGGTCCCTATGACCTTATCGCTTCGGGGCGCAGGTATGCTTGTGTATCCACAGATACTGGGGTACGCTGGGTACCTTCGAAGTGTGTTCGCCCTGACCTGCGACCACAGAGACAGAATCCGGCCGACAGGCAAAATGGAAACCGTGACCAACCTGAAAGGCATCAAGTGGGTGAATCATTGAGTGATGACTCGGATGCAGATGATGCGAGTGATCACTCTGATGATTCCTCCACAAATGGACACTGAATCTTATTCATGGTTCTTTTCTCACATTGCTCATTTTCCTTTCCTTTTTTCTTTTTTTAACTGAGAAGGGTGAGATGTCACCCTGATTTTTTAAGATTTTCTAAGCCTTCTGATGTTTGCATTTTTGTAGCAAACTTTCTCACACACTTTCTGTAAACAACTTATTGTTTTGCATTCTTTTATGGAGGAAGAGAAACTTGATGGACTGTTGGTTTGTCCAGTGTCATTGGAGAGGTGGCACTTTAACCCTCCAATCCTCTGTCACCTTTGGAAATCTATAAATGTTAGAGTCAGAAAATAAACTTCCCTTTTTCCTGCCTTGAGAGCAGCAGCGTGTCTGCATCGTGTTGTCTCGTGTCCTATAGTGACAGGGGCAGTGCCAGAAGCAGCAAGGGAGACTTAAATGGATCTAGGGTGTACAAATGATTCAGAATGAGAACAGGAGTGAGCAAACGGGGATGTGCCATGTCACTTTCTACAGACGGGATGAGCAGGAAGGGCTGCTCTCCAGCTCTCTGGGAGCAGCCAATAGAGGCAGAAAACAGAGCGAGTAGTTGGTGAAGGACACAAAGACTTTTCAACACCAGTCTTAATAGTGTATCCTCTCTCAGGTATTGTTCTGGCACGTCACAGAGCTGCTGGAGTTTTGGCATGCCCCTGTAGCTGCTGAAGTCACTGCACCAGCCATGTCAGAGGCCTCCAGACAGCCAGACCTGCTGATGCTACATACAGCTCTCCAGGTCTCAGGTTATCAGGAGTACTGGATATGAGGCTGAGGCTAGCAATCATTCCTTTTTCAGGTGTTGTCAATGTGCTGCATCACCAGATGAAGAAACAACGAGGGGAAGTGAATAGACAGTATTCAAGAGAATGAGAGATTAATGAATTGTCAGAGGTGCTACAGTTTAAGGAGTCTTGAACTTCTGTTGTAGTAGACAGCCAGATGGATTCAGAATGCTGTCACATAGCTAGTCAATGGTCTGTTGAACAGGAGAGCTGGAATCTGGTCTCTGCCAGTTCTAGGAAAAAAGCTCCTCCTCCTGAAAACATGATGATGACCAGTAACACTGGCACTTTTTACAACAGGTAGGAAGGCCTGGAACCAGAAAGACAGTCAACAGATGATGTGGATGAAGGTACTTCTGGGATGGAGTGGGGCCAACTAGGGCAACACAATCTATCTCTGTGTCACACCTATGAAAAATGCCAATCACTTGTTTTAAAATTTTAAAAGTTCAATAGTAATAAAATAGTTATAAAATTAGGTATAAAAATTAGAGCAATAAGAATTTGGACAATCAGAGTTAGGACAATAAAGGACAACAAAAAGAAAGAATTACAGATGTCCGGATGCTTCTTGGGCACTAAGCCCCAAAAAGCATGGCTCGCTAACAAAGGATTAACACTTAAAAGCAATAGCCTGTTGCATATTCATATATCTCATACATGGTTCAACAATTATTTTCAAACAAAAGGTGTTTTCTGCTTAACTTCAGGTTCTCCTCTCATCTTGTAAATCAATCTTCTCTGGTTCTTTGGAGTCTGGGCCTTCCCGATAAGGAGGCAATAATTCTTTTCTTGGAATCCTGTTGTATCTCCATCCAGAAAGGATAATGGGAAGAATTACTTGGTTATCTTTTCCATTTCTTGGGTCAGTCACAAAAAAGTATCTTACATCACATAGTTTCTATTTTAATATTATGCTACAGCCTAAAAACTGTATTTACCACACTACCTAAAAGAGATTAATACAACATAACTTTCCGACATAACACATATAGTATTCATTTTAATATTTGCGAAGAGCCAATCATATAATATGCATTTTTCACAATCCCCCCTCTTATTCTTTATAAATCATTTGGCTTGAGCAATATTTCTTGTCCACTTGCATTCTCTGGACTATGCTGGTAATCAAATAAAACAGGGGATTAAACAAGGAAGAAATATCAAAACAGTTGTAAGACATAAAAGGAAAAATCCTAATTTCTTCCACTATCCTATCCCTAATACATTACCCCACTAGCTAGTTTTTAACATTGTTTTCCAATTTTGGTCTGGTACCTGGGTTATTTTTCTGATATCTTTTGCTTTTTCTAGAATGACATCCCTGTTGTTATCTATTTTCAACAATCTGATATATTAAACTTTCCACAAACACCCCCTTCTGTAAGACTGATCCGTGGCCTTTGGGGGTCTGATCCAGCTAGCTCTGGACCTCTGGCCCCTCTCACAATCTCACAAGGAAAAAAAGTAAAAGATGCAGGTGCTCTTTCCTCTTGGGACCAGAGTCCCAGTTTATTGTGGATAGGAGCCATCTGGGAAAGAAGGTGGCATCCCAGAGGAGAAAAAGGGGGAATCTTTCATGGAGGGAGATTTTAAACCCGGGGAGAGGGGGGCGGAGGAGAGGGACCACAACCAATGGTGATGGGAGGGGCGAAGGGAGGGAGTAACTTGGGGAGAGACGACCACCACCAGGGCTTTGGGGAGAGGGGTGTGTGCAGGACAAACCATGTGAAGCAACATAAACTATTCAGTGCAAAATAACAAGACCACCCAGTGCAAAACAATAACTAAAGAAACCACTTAGTGCAATACAATACCTCCCCCTTTTCTGTTAAAAAAAATTAAAAGGCAAGCCTCAGCCTATTCTGATTCAGACTATGAATTCATCCACCACTTATGATTTGTGGGCCTGTCAGTTTGCTTTAGGTCCACAAACTCTGTGCGGTTGACTTCTGAGGTAGTGGAGATTAAACCGCTGATAGCTTTTAAATGTATGCGATGTAGAATTCCAAATGCTAACATAATTAGAAAAAGAACAACAAAAAATGACAGAATTGTCTTAATTATTGAAGTCCACCACCCCGAGAGTCCCCAGTCCGTGAACAGTCTGCTGAACCAGTCCTTGGATTCCTGCTTGACTTGTCCGATCAGGCTTTTCACTTCTCGGAGAGCCACGTGGACGTTCAGTGCTTTCGATGTTAAGTTCAAGCAACAAAGTCTTTCAAATTCCTGGCACTCATGTCCATGCAGCAGCAGGAGGAAATCTATGGCAGCACAATTTTGGAGTGTGGCCTGCCTGGTACTCTCCTCGTCCTCTAGGAGGGAGCTGATGGCGGTGGATGTCAAGTTTGCTTGTTTGACCACCCAGCACTCTAGGTGGCCCAATTCACCTAGAGCTTTGGCTGCTGCAACCCATGGATAGAACAGGGATACAGTGATTTGCCTTGACTTGGCCCAATGAAAAATTTCTGAATCGCAATTTGGGTCCAAATTGTCAACACTTCTCTTTTGAATTTTGCTGACCGAATTGTTTTTTCGAGTCCATTTGCCAATCAAGGTTTGGTTGGGTGTCAACAGGGACAACCGCCCAATGGTACATGGCCCTCCTAGATTCCTGCCCATGCACGATCCCCACAGATTAGAAACAAACCCTTAGGGAGGTTCTTGGGATGTGAATGATACAGGTTATCTACCGTGATGTGGCTTAAAATATTACACCACCTTTTGGCAGTGAACTCCTCTCGATATTGCAGTAGGTTGTTAAAAGGTTTAGTGTTAGAAAGTGGGGTAAAGATGAAGTGTACACAATATGGTGCAGGGGAGGAACTCAACAACTCTAATTCTTGGGGTTCCTGAGCTGCTCTGGGCAATTTTAGCAGCCACTCCTCCATGGGGTTCCTAATCATTACAGCCTGCCGCTGATGGGTTTTGTGTGGTTGGATGTAGTGTGGTTTGGGACCTGGGTCAGGCATGGGTGTGTCAAACTTGGCTGGAAACTCTCCACCTTGCAACGGAATCCTTACCAGGCAGGTAGACATAGGGTCTCTTGCTGCTGCAGTGGACAGGCATATATTTTCCTGTTGGAGCGTCTGTGCCAGGGTCACCCAGATGTTTTGGCATGGCTGAGGGATGATCCACGCAGCTGTCAGACTGCTCAGTGCTAACAGGATGACAACTCAGACAGGGCTCATCATGAGGTAGAGTGGGAGGTAGATTTTCTTCTCTAAAAGGAAAAACAAACATTTTTAAAACATCATTAAAAGTCAAGGGTCTGCCGGAATGTAACCAAATCTTTTAGGAAGATTCTTCCTCTTCTTTCTGGTGGTGTCTTCTTTATGAGGCGACAGCTGCTTGCTTTTCATCCCCTTCTGCTGGAGCTGGATTTTTGGGGATGAAGGGTTTTACCCACTTTTGGGGTATCCAATGCGGGCCTGAGGGGGTGGACACACACGCGTAGCCACGCCCCCAGGTGACAAGCTCATAAGGACCCTTGGTTTCCCAAGTCTCTGGGTCCTTAATGAGAACTTGTGGACACTGTGACAATTTAAACCAATTATTACTTTGAAAATGACACACCACCGGAGGACGCATGTTTTCAAATGAACAATTCAAAAAATTAATCGTAAACAGGGCTTTGCAGAGCTTTTGTTGTGGTATCATCCACGCTGCTGAACTGCTCTGCCTAGCGAGGACTTGTTTGAGCGTATGGTGGGCACGCTCAGTCACAGCTTGACCTGTGGGGGAGTGGGGAATGCCTGTCTTATGCTCCACCCCCCACTGCTGGACAACCTCTAGGAACTCCTTGGAGGTATACGGTGGGCCATTGTCTGTCTTAATCTCCCTAGGGATCCCCAACACTGAAAAGGCTTGCACCAGGTGTTGTTTGGCATGCACAGCCCTTTCCCCAGCGTGGGCAGAGGCATAAACTGCACCTGAATATGTGTCTATGCTGACATGTACATATTTCAGGCAACCGAAACTGGGAATGTGTGTGATGTTCATTTGCCACACTTCACAGCTTCCAAGGCCTAGGGGGTTAACCCCAACACCCAGCAATGGCATGGCCTGGAGCTGGCAACTGGGACAGGTGGCCACGATGGCTCGAGCCTGACTCTGTGTTAGTTGGAACTGACGGATTAGGCCTGGCACATTCTGATGGTATTGCTGGTGACTTAGCTTTGTTTGTTGGAAGATGTCTGGAAGGTGTGCCATTTCTGCTGGGGCAGCAAGGGAATCTGCTTTACAATTACCTTCTGCAATTTCGCCTGGCAAATTGATATGCATCACATAGAACGGATGCTCCCACTGTGAAACTAAATAAATTAGTTTTGAGAGCAACCTGGTGAGATGCTCGTTCTCGATGTCTTTGAGAACTGCCTGCTCCGCCCTGGACACTACTCTTGCCACGTAGGCTGAATCGGTGACCAAATTAATTGGCTCCGAGAACTTATCAAAGGCTCTCACGACTGCGGCCAGTTTGGCAACCTGGGGCGACCCCACCACAAACTCAACATCAGCTTCTCAATGCTGAGTCTTGGGATTTCTCCAAGTCATCACCGACTTGTGGGATGTCCCTAATGTGTCAGTGAACACTGTAAGCGCCTTGAGTGGCCTACAACTCCTGATCTCAGGAGCAATGAGGTGGAATTCCTCATTGAACAGCTTGTGTGATGGAGCATGGACTGATATTTGTCCACTGTAGCTGTCCAGAGACAGCTGGAGACTGGCATTGCTCTGGAGCAGGTGCTTGAACACCTTTTTGGTCAACTTCTTGGGAGAGTTCCTTCCCTCTTTAGAAAGTTTGACTGGGAGATGAATACACTGAAAGTCACAACCAGCCAGCTCATGTAGTCTCACCCTGGCCTTCCGGATCAGCTGAGCTATCAGTTCTTGTGGGTGTGTGATGGTTTTGCATTGCTGGTGGGAGAGGAAAATCCACTCTATGGTTAAGAGTGAGTCCTTCTGCCCTTCGATCCATTGGAATATCAAACCATGTAAGTGTGGTAACTTCCCCAGAACAATGACTTTGAAAGGCAGCTCAGGCTGATAACAATGAGCCTGCTTCTCAGCCAAAGCCTTCTGAACATTTTGGATTGCGGTTTTTGCCTCTGGGGTCAGTTCCCTGGGAGAAATTAGCTCTCTCTCCCCTTTCAATAAATTGAGGAGGGGATCTAGGTCCTCGTTGGTGAGGCCTAGCCAAGGCCTGATCCAGTTCAAAGACCCACACAGGGAATGGAAATCTGCTAGGGTTTTGGGATCACTCTTGATTTCCAATTTCTGCAGAACAACGGTCTGCACAGTGATCTCCAAGCCCGGGTATTTCCAAGGTGGCATCCTTTGAACCTTGTCTTCCTGCAATTGGAATCCAGCAGAGGTTAAAACTTTAACCACTAGGTCAAGTGTGTCTTGGAGTATTACGTCATTGGGGGCGCACACAAGCACATCATCCATGTAGTGTAGGATGATTGCCTCCCTTTTCTGGGCGTGCACTGGGGACGGTAATGAAGCCACGTACCACTGGCAGATGAAAGGACTGCACTTCATTCCTTGAGGCAATACTTTCCAGTGGTAGCGCTTCATTGGGGCTTCTCAATTGATGGTAGGAACCGAGAAGGCAAACCATAGTGCATCTTCCGGGTGTAGGGGAATATGGAAAAAACAGTCCTTGATGTCCAGGACAGCCAATTGCCGATTTTGGGGAAGCATCATTGGGGAGGGCATCCCTGGTTGGAGTGATTCCATGTCCTCAATTACTTTGTTTATTTCTCGTAAATCATGGAGGAGCTGCCACTTATCCTTCCCTGGCTTTTTTATTACAAAGGCCGGGGAATTCCAAGGGCTGATTGTCTCTTCTGTGTGACCTTTGGCCAATTGCTTCTCTACGAGTTCCTTTAGCGCCTTCAGCTTTTCCTTGCTGAGTGGCCACTGATTTACCCAGACTGGATTATCGTCCAGCCATGTTAACTTGTGGGTAGGGTGCTCCACAGTGGCCGCTTCTAAAAATCCTGGTGTGTCTTAGGGATGACCAATTTGACCCCTCACTGGGCCATGGTGTCTCTACCCCACAAGGGAGCTTTGCAATCAGGGACAAATGGAGGGACAATTTTCTGTCCGGCCCCTCAATTTGCACAACGCTTTTTGAGATCTTAGCCAATGTGACTCCTCCTACACCTTGGATTTTGCCAGCCACGGGTTGAAAATCCCAGTGTGATGGCCACAACCTTTCAGGTATGATTGTCACATCTGCCCCCGTGTCAAGCAACCTTTTCACGTGGAAATGGTCTGCTCCATGGGTCAGGTTGCATCCCATAATGGGTTTGTCCTTGCCAACCACATCTGCCCAGTAGACACCTGGTGCTTTGTCATCAACTGGGATTTCCGCTGAAACGGGAATGGCCCAGGCGATGATTTGTCCCTTGGCCAAAGAGAAGGGTGGCTAATGGCAGAACGCCAGGAGAATGAGGTTGGGTATATCTCCCTTGATGGTCATGGGAGCCACCTCAATCTCCATGGGTGTGTGTGCGGTGCCCCCAATAACAAAGTACTCACTGTCCAGTCCTGTGCAATCTAATGGCAAGTCCTGTCAGTCCTCCAGTGTGGATGGGTGGAATGTAGGAAAATAGAGATAGTGATGAAGGTAATCTCACCCCTAAGGAGTTACAGCTGTGCTAATTATCAAGAATTAGGAACAGGCCTGCCCTTAATAGGCCACAGCTAGGTCCAATTAGGATGGGTATTGTAAAAGAGTAAGTTGGCTGGTTGAGAAGTTAGATGGAGTTTGTTAGCTGTGCTGAGAAGGAGGAGTCAGGGCTGTGGGGAGCTGCCCATGAGAAATCACCAAGAAGGTATGAAACCTTTGCAATAAGATGGCAACAACTGGTGATGCCGATGTGATTAAGTACTCTGTGAATTTAGAGAATGAATCAAGTCTATAATGTGAAAAAGCAAAACTGAATTAGAATTTAGAAACATATACTTTTACCATGATATAGAAGTCTAAGTACAAGGGTTTTTGGTGATGAGCCTTAGGTTGATGTTCTAGATTGTGAAAAGCAAAACTAAATCAGAACTTAGAAACATACGTTCTTACTGTGATATGTTGCCTGAACATTCATATAACTGTTAGTCCTAAGTAATATATGTGAATATGTTATAATGTCAATTTACTTGAACATATCTTTGTAGAGATACTGCAACTTTGTAATTAAAAGAAAAGGGGGAATTGTGGATGGGTGGAATGTAGGAAAATGGAGATAGTGGTGAAGGTAATCTCACCCCTAAGGAGTTACAGCTGTGCTAATTATCAAGAATTAGGAACAGGCCTGCCTTTAATAGGCCACAGCTAGGTCCAATTAGGATGGGTATTGTAAAAGAGTAGGTTGGCTGGTCAAGAAGTTAGATGGAGTTTGTTGGCTGTGCTGAGAAGGAGTCAGTGCTGTGGGGAGCTGCCCATGAGAAATCACCAAGAAGGTACGAAATCTTTGCAATAAGATGGCAACACTCCGGCAGATCCACTCCAATGACTGTCCACTGGGTAGACCTGAAAACAAAAGCTTTGGTGGTCACAAGCTTGAAACACTTGTGAGGCCGCCAGATTTTTTAATGTAAACATTTCTTTTGTTGTCCTGCATCCCGCCTCCCTTCCTCCCCCTTTTCTATTTTGAGGGAGGTTTTCCCCTTAGGGAAGCCCGCTGCATTTATGTTGTGGCGTGGTGTGGGCTCGCGCTCCTGTCCTAGGTTTTTTGATTGTTGGTTTTCTTCTGCTGCTGGCTTTGGGTGCAGTCTCGGGCAAAGTGTCCTGGCTTCTTGCATTGGAAGAAAATGACACGTTGAAGCTGTTCCAGTGACATCTGTTGCCTCCTCACTCCTGGTGACACAGCTGCTACAGTCCTTGGGTTTGTTGACCTTGGCCACGCCTCTTGTGCGTCAGAGTTCCACCTTCTTAGCACACACTTTGATCATCTGTGCTAACGTAGGTGGAGGGTCTAGAGGCAGTCCCAAGAGCACCCTGTGGCAGACCTCGTTGGCATTTCTTTGTGCCATCTCCTTAATTAACTCTGCCTGTGTTGTGGGGTCTGGTACTTGTCTCTCTATTTGTGCACAAAGCCAGTCGACAAACTGCAAGAAATTCTCTGAAGCAGACTACTTAATGTTAACTACCCCTAGCTTCAACAGTTGGTAGCTGGTTAAAAGCCTTTTCTGCAGCTCTTGAGATCTTATCTAGAACAAATTTAGGTAACACCCGAGCTTGGTCCTCCGAGTTAGCCCACTCCCTCTCGCCGCATAGATGTTCATATGTGTCGTTATTTTCTAAATCTTTTGCACCCTGTGTGCTTTGCTGAAGTTCCACCAGGAGTCCCCTCAGGGATCTCTTCCATGTGCTTTCCCATAGATTAAACTCTGATTGGGTAAGCAGACACTGGAAAATATCTCGGAGGTGAGTTGGAAGAAATTCAAAAGATGTTAAGGTGGCTTTCAGCATGCATCTAGAGATCTCACTGTTTCTGCCGAATTCTTGTTGACTTTTGCATAACTTTCTTTTACTTTGGTAGGAGAAGGGCTGATAGTTTCTACTATCACTTCTACCACCAATATATAAGACAGGAGCAACTGAGGGAATTGCTTTTTCCCCCCCAGCTTTGATCCCCAGTGTTTTCCCTTTCAGCCCCACCCCCGTGGGACCCGGCAGAAGGGGCACACCCCCCCGTGGGAACTGGCAAGCGGACCACCCCCAGGGAGGGGGGTGGAGCTGTGCAGGGATGCAGAGCAACCATGGGAACCAGGGGTGGGGTTGCAGGATGACATCATGCAGGGTGGAAACATGGGCGGAGGGGGAGTGTCCAAGGGAAGGAAGGGGTTGTGGGACCGGAAGGGGTTGGAGGAGGAGATAGGTGGGCAAAAGGGATTGTGGGAAGAACAAGGGTAATCAGAACGGTCTGCCATGTGGCCACCACCATCTTGGCCCGGGACCACATGGTCAGCACCATCTCGTGTGCCAACCATGCTGTCGTCACCATTTTGGGGATGGGGGGCTCAGAACGCGAAATTGGGGAAGCAGCAGCTGGGTTAAAGGGGTGCAGGGAAGGTGCTCTGTCACCCTGCGAACAACTGACAGAACCAGGGTACTGAGCAGGAGGTGGGAGGCCAGGGAAACAGTGGCTGTGTCAGGTACCCTGCGTCTCTCGGGGTGCCTTGCACATCCCTCTCAGTTCAGGGGCAGAGGGCTTGGGAGGAGGGGCAGGGGAAGCTGCAGAAGGGGAGGCTTGCTGTGACTGTCCCTTCATTTCCCTCTTAATCACTTCTTTCCAAATTAAAAGGAACACCAGGAGAAATTTAGACACTGTTTTGTCTCCCTGTTCCACCTTTGCTGTCAGCAACTCTCCAATTTTATCACAGGCAGAGATAGAATTCACCTTCTGCTGGGTAAACTGAGGGAAATGAAAAGATAACCAGCAAACTGCAGCTTTTAAAATGGCTGCCGACAGCTGCCAGCTCCCCCGCGCCATGTGGCCGCCGTGCCGGGGTTGCCCTTGGGTCGGTGCTGCCTGTGCCAGTCTCCCGCCGCTCGCCGCCACCTGCCTGTATCTACTTGTGGCAAAAACACAAGCTGCGGCTACTCTGCCACCACATGCACTCTTGCCGCGCCACAGAAACCGCTGTGCCCGCTGCGCCACGGAAAATGAAACCGCCACACTGCAAAGCCGCGCCGCCGCTCGCAGGCCAGGGCCGCCCTGCTGTGCCGCACCACCCAGACCCGCACCACACGGACCCGCACTGTTGCCTGCATTACACAAAGCCCTCCACACGGGGCTGCACCCTTCCCCACACCAGAGACTAACCCCCACCAACCGGGGGCCACTCCAGGGTCCCACTACCACTCGCAGGGTTCACTTACCCATTCCTGGGGAACTGGGTTGGCTGGAACGCTGTAAGGAAGTCCTCTGTCCTGAGACCGGTTTGTTCAGGGCTGGAATGACTTGTCGGTCCCACCCTTGTGACTTTCCACCATCCAAAAGGCAAAGGAGATCTCTGAGGTAGCTGACAGTCCCAAAAGCTTACAAAATCCACACATGGATAACCAGCTGCTGTGTGGGGTCTCAGACCTCGCAGGAGACGACCATGTGTGCGCCAGCTGTAAGACTGATCTGTGGCCATTAGGGGTCTGATCCGGCTAGCTTTGGACCCCTGGCCCCTCTCACAATCTCACAAGGAAAAAAACGAAAAGACAGAAAGCACTTTTTCCTCTTGGGACCAGAGTCCCAGTTTATTGTGGATAGGAGCCGTCCGGGACAGAAGGTAGCGTCCCAGAGGAGAAAGAGGGGGAATCTCTCATGGCAGGAGATTTTAAACCCGGGTAGAGGGGGGCGGAGGAGAGGGACCACAGCCAATGGGATACAAGTGATGGGAGGGGCGAAGGGAGGGAGTAACTTGGGGAGAGACGACCACCACCAGGGCTTTGGGGAGAGGGGTGTGTGCAGGACAAACCATGTGAAACAACATAAACTATTCAGTGCAAAATAACAAGACCACCCAGTGCAAAACAATAACTAAAGAAATTACTTAGTGCAATACAACACCCTTCTTTAGCCGATAAATGGGAAGTGATAAGGAGAAGGAGCCAAAACCACAGCCAAGAAACACGCATGCTCTAAAAAGGTGGACCCAAGGAGGGGCCATGTAAAATAGTTCCTGGAAAATGTAAACTAGTTTATGTGGTCATCACATATCCTCTGAACACAGAGAGATATAATTTTCTCCCAGGATTTTCTTGGGAAGCTGTGAGAAAGCTCAGAGAAAACAATTCTTATCTCCACTTGCTGCACCTGTTGTGCACATGTGGAATGCGTTATGGAGATTGTTTACCAAAGTGTAATTCCTTAATTGGACTCTGGTGATGGTGTTTTGATTGATTGACCAATTAGGTCAAAGCTGTATCCAACTGTCTGGCAAGGGCGATGAGTTTTTTCTTTATAGTATAGTATAGTATAGAAGAATAAAGCAATAGATCAGCCTTCTGCAATCATGGAATCAATGCTCATTATTCCCCATTCAGGGGATCACTTCCACTCTAAGTTTATGCATATGCATAAAGGTCTATGAATATGCAACAGACGGATGTAATGGAAAAGGTATTTAAGGGGCATCCCCTGAAGGTGATGGTGCCAAGACACACCCGGCTGTAATGTTTGCTTTACTGCCTTTTGTCTCCTATTGTCCTTTATTAAACTTTTTGAATTTTCACAGGACAGTGAATGTGCTTTTCACAACAATTTTCAGAGGAACAGACAGATCCATCAGATCAACACTGGGTTTTGGGGCTGATGCCATTAGAATAATGTTGTTTTTCTGACCATGGGATGGTCTATACAGCACCTGATCTGCTAACACCTGATGGGATGCACCTCTCAGAGGGGAAAAAGGTTTCTAGCCTAGGAACTAGGAAGACTCGTTGATAGAGCTTTAAACTAGTTTAGAAGGGGGAAGGGACAAAACCAGGCTGGGTAGTGAGGGGCAGTGGGATGAATGAGACAGGGGGTTAGAAATTTAACTTGGGATAGAAACTAATTCTGGATTTAGCTGAAGTCTGCTGTTTAAGCTTGTGTAGTCTGTTAACTTGTGTGCTCTAAAAAAGGCCTGCAGAGAACAAAGGAGATTCAAGGCTTCTTAGAAAGGACTGCAAGAATTCAAGCTGAAGAGAGATAAGGAGATGGGGCCCACCGACCAACCTTGAGGCTGAAACGGATGGAAAAACTGAATCTGGGTTACAACTACGTGACTGAAGAACTGTGCAGGCTCATAAAATTGATAAGACAGTTTAATACATATGCATATGCAACAGGTTAGGGGATGAAATAGACTTGGGATTTTTAAGGGGTGCACTTGTCCTTTGGGGAGCTATCCCACATGCGCCCAGTGCTGAAATAAATCATATCAGCTTTACAACTTTTACAAATTGTGGAGTTTTCTTCCGCAAATCAGTGATGCGCCAAACCTTGAGGAACTGAGCACTGGTGGGAGGTATTGGCTACAACAGACCAGAGCTGAAGTGTTTCTGTTCCAATACACACAGCATGAAAAACAAAAAAGAGGAGCTTGAATCCTTGGCCCAGTTCCAGTGATTTGACATCACTGGCATAAGTTGTTGCGGTTAGTGTTTGTGTTACCCCAGTTTTCAGTTTCATAATCTGGGTTCTCTGAAAATGGTTCCTTCCAAATCCCTCCCTATGTTCCAAGTTGGTTTCTCCCTAAGTTGTATCCACCCCTGATGTAAAGCACTCCCCTTTTTCCTCCCCTTTGCTCTCATTGGAACTGGCTCTGTAAACCACTCCCCTCACTCCTCCCCTAAGGTTATCCCATTGGCTGGCTGTTTGTACATGCCCACCGGTTTTGGCCTGTTTATAAACCACTGCAGAGCTGTGCTCTGCCTCTCTTTCACTTCTGAATCTCTGGATTGAAGACCTTCTGGAATATCAGGCAGAGAGCATCCATTGACTTTTACTTTTCTCCCTGACACTGGTAAAGCTAATCCCACTGTAGAGCCACAGCTCTGAAGTTCAGCTCCTGGTGAATTTATCCTGGAGTTGTTCCATACACCTTGGCATGGCTGCTGGTATTCTAAAAGAGCTAGCTAAAGACTCCAGTGGTTGCGTCAATAAGTAAAACCTAACCAGGATGAGTCCTGTGATTGAAGTGCCCTATTGAACAGTTACAGACTCTTTAGGAAGAATAGGCAGGGCAGATGAGGCAGAGGGAGGCTTTGTATATAACAGAAGGGTTAGAACGTAGGGAGGTCACAATTGGCAGTGGCACAGTTGATAGCCTCTTGGAAAGAATCAAGGGGTAGTGAAAGGATGCAGATGTCTCTGTGGGAGTCTTACTATAGATCTCCTGGCCTGAACGATAACACCAATGGAACTATGGGATGCATGCCTTCTTTGAGGAACTAAGGGATGCATCCAAGTCAACCGCCCTTGTCCTTCTGGGATACTTCAGCTGCTCAGAGAACAACTGGGAGTATCACACAGTTGGTACAATCCAGGCCAGAAGAATACTAAAACACCTGGAGGGCAACTTCGTATACAAGTACTAGGAAAGCTGACTAAGAAAGATGCCCTCCTTGATTTGTTGCTTGTTAACAGAGAGAGTTGCATGATTGGTGGCTATCTTTCCTACAGCAGCCACAAAGTGATTGAGTGCGACCGCAGCTCTCTTCACAGAGAGCAGCAGGTACAACCTTCCCAGAATTTCTCCTGGGGAAGGCAGTGAGAAAGCTCAGAGAAAGAAGAGAAAACAATTATCTCTATTTGCTGCTCCTGTTATTTGGCACATGTGGAATGTGTTATGGAGATTGTTTACCGAAAGTGATTTGTTAATTGGACTCTGGTGATGGTTGTTTGGATTGATTGGCCAATTAGGTCTAAGCTGTGTCATGACTGTCTGAAAGGGTCACGGGTTTTTCTTTAGTATAGTATATAGTTTAGTATAGCATAGTAGCAATATAGTGTAATATAGTATAGCTTAATAAAGCAATTGTTCAGCCTTCTGAATCATGGAGTCACTGCATGTCATTCCCCGGCCGGGGGTCATCCTGCATCAATAATTGGTGACCCCTTGTGTGGGTGAACACACTGCCTTGATTTTCTGCTGACTCGTCTGAAGTGTGTCCGAACATCGGCCTGACATTGCTGACCCCTTCAAGGGTACCGACAGACTGGGGTGACTATTATTTACCCGGGCCATGTGTCTGGCATGAACTGGAGACCATCTGGATCTATCCATCAGAGGAACTCAGGCTGACCTCCAGCATTCCCTGCAAGATGGATTGGACACCTTCTGCCCTCCTAGAGAGGTAACTGTGATCTATTTCTGTGTTTTCCTAAAGATTTCTCCCTTGGGACTGTGTTTTGACCCCATAGCCTAAAGGCTGGGGCCGGGGACAGATCTCCCAACAATAGCACTGCCCCCAACCTGGGGTGGGTTTGCAGTTGGGAAAAAATGCATGCAGAATTAGTCGTCTGATTTTCTCTGTTGGAGCAAGTCACCTTTGAAGTGTGGACACTTCTGGCTCGAGAACATGGAATTTCTGTGTCAGAAAAGGCTCTCTATGAGTTTTTCAGTTGGGCAAGAGCTCATAGTTTCCCCATGGATGTAGATTCCTCCCTGGATCCGCAGGCCTGGGATTCCCTGGGTCTCTACCTTAAGGGGAAATTGAGGCGAGATTTGAGAATACCTTGACAACTGCCGCTCTGGGCAGCGCTTTCCGAAATTGTGAGGGAGAAAACCCCGTTGGAAAGTGGATCCATTTCAGCGGGCACATCCAACTTGGACGTGGCCATTAGCCCCCCACCACATCCGGACGGGCACCAAACGGTTCAAGAACAGTCTCCACTGGTTCCTTTCCCCCCCTCACCGGGGGCGGGGAGAGGCTTTGCCCACGGCGCAGCAAGAGCAGCTCTCTTCTGTCTCACCAGAGCTGGAGGGACCTTCGCCACCTCCACCCCCTCCTCCTTCCCCCCATGCAGCATGCAGATCAGCCCCGCCACTGGATTCACCCCCTCCTGTGCGGCGGCGGGGGGGGAGTGGGTGTGGAGCCGCCGCAGGCCGCCCTGCTGTGGCCGCTGGCAGCGCTCACCCCCGCTCCGGACAGGGCAGCTGGTGTTTCTTTGTTTCGACCGGCCCCGAGCCACCGGTGTTTCTTTGTTTCGACCGGCCCCGAGCCGACCGCCGCTGCCCCGGCTCCGCAACCTGCTTTGGCAGCGGCAGCAACCTGCCCCTGCAGCGGCTTCGCTCTGCCCCCCGCTGACCTTCAGAGGCTCTGTTCTCTGCTTCGCCGCCTGCTTTGGGGCCTGCAACCAACCCAGTCTCCCCTCTGCGTTCTTCAGACTGTCCCGAGCTGTGCTCCCCTGAGGCGGGGGCCGGGACAGCAAAAGAAGACACCAGCCTGTTTCATAGCGGAGGCGCTGCTCAGCAGCTGTCTGCCGGTGCTGCGAAACTGAGAACTCTGAAACTCAGTGGTTTTCTGGGGAGCAACATTTTTCTGGGACCAACTCTCTGTTGGACAGGGGGTGCCCTTGCTCCGTGGGGTTCCCACCGGGGCTCGGGGCACCTCACCCCTCCCGCTTGCATCTGCGGGGCAGAAGGGGCAGTCTCCAAGAATGGAGGCACAGGAGGGGAGTGAGAGTCACTCACTTGTCCTGGGCAGATGTGGGTGGTGCCAAGAACCCGAATCCAGGGTGGAATTTCATATTCCCGGAAAAACCTCTCCTTCCCATTTGCCAACATGGACCAGTGGTCCTGGAGAGAGTGGGGGGAGAGGAGGAGGTGCTCTGTCAGGGAGCCCATCCCTTCAGCCACTTCTGTGATCCTTCCTCTTGTTTTGGCATGGGAGGCTGGGGGAAAACAACAGACCAAACACGTCTAGGCTCAATGGAGAAATCGCTGCAGCCTGCCATGGCCAGGGCTGGGGCCACCACCCTTGGCTCCCCTGGCCCCTGGTTCCTTGGCCTGCCCACCGGGGCCTGCTCCCCCACCCTGCCCATCAGGTGGTATCAGCATCAATCGTTGCAATGAAGGTGGTGTATTGAACTGGCCCTAGATTTGCCAGACTCCACAACATTTGCCCTGTGCACCTGACCTTGTCGGGGTCATTATTATGCTGTCCATCCCTCCCAAAGAGTACCTCCAATACTGCCACTTCTCTCAGCTGTTGGATCCCTTCCTCAAGGGTCTTCCAGCGCATTCTATGGTGGTGCTCCTGCATTCTCTCTCTGTGGACAAACCTCTCTCTGACACTTATTAAAAGCCGCTCCCAGAGGGAAAGGGACCCTGGCCCCCTTACAAAAATCTGATTCATACCTGAGTCCTGGGTCAAGGGTCCTATATTCCTTGCCTCACCACCATCCAGCTGGATGCCTGTACCCATAAGGTCCCAGACCCGAAGTAGCCAGGTTGTATACATCGCATGTCCCTGTTGTACAGTGTCTTTGTGCAGATTACGGAGACTTTCATATGTCAGGGACTCAGTGATGATTGCAACCTCTGGCTCCCCTGTGGGTTGTAAGGGCCCTCCCTTATCTGGGTGCTCTGATTTCGTCTTAGATCTCCTTGTTTCTACAGGGGCAACTGCTGCTGGCTGTGACTGCCTTTGCAGTTCAGCTGGAACCTGGATAGGTGTAACATCTGTGGGTTCCACTGTTGCACTGCTAGACTCTCCCTCTTCGAGGCAGGGGGAGGGCTTCTGACCAGCTGGGGAAATGTACTCCTTCAGCATCTGGCCCATTTCATGTATCTCCTTCACCAGAAAACCCCCAGCCAATCTGGGTAGTTCATATCTGGGGTGGGCTGCGGAGCAGGGTCAGGCTCTGGGGCAGCAGCATCCCTAGTCTCTGGTGCCGTGTCAGGTTCTGGGGTAGGTGTCAGGGTGGTTATCCAGGTTAATCTTCCCTTATCTCTGAATATTAAATAGAACAGGCCTATCAGCAACACTAGCCACTGTATGATATCATTAGTATTTACAGTGGACCTGAACCCTTCAAAAACTGGTGGGGCAGACCCAAAGAGATGGTTAATGGATTGGGAGAAAATTTCCCCCGGTATCATTTCCTTACAGTAGGTGCCCCTATTAAAGTAACCCCAAAAACATACAGTTAGTATGTGATAGCTGTGAATCCATGTGCCTGCATTCCAGAGGAAGATAAAAATTCATGAATTGTAGAGGATTTTGTAGACAGCTAGCTAACAAATGTGTGCCTATTCAATAAACTTTTGAGACTTGGTGTTCATCATCTGGTGTGCAAGTCTTCCTTCTCCATCAAATGGCTGACCCCGACGTCGACCCATAATACGACTACGGACGAATACGGCTGCCACGGATCGGAGAAGTAGGAGCGGGTCCCTCTGAAGCAAGGGGGGGGACGGCGAGCAGACGGACTGCAAGTTCGCTGCCCTGGGAGCTGTAT
>JAGGNK010009449.1:34140-49208 GCA_017590115.1 Montifringilla adamsi | reverse complement strand
CGGGATGGTTGGAAACCTACCCTGTGTCTCAAGCTACTGTGCGGATCCTGCCCAGTCTGAGTCCCTGAATATAACAGATGGAAATAAAGTCTCGGTGGTACATGTCAGAGGTTTTTTAGGGAAGACTGTGTGGATCAATTCTGTCTCGAGTACAGACAAACCCATTTGTGGGGTTGTCTTTGCTCAGGGACCAGGTTGCACATGGTGGATAATGCAAAGAGATGGAACACACACGTCTGAACTCCAGTCAGACGTGTGCTCTTCCGATCTTTGCATTCAAATCATCTATTTTACTGCAAGTTAGTTAACACCTGAGGTTCCACCAACTGAGCAGGTCCTTCCCAGTCTGAGTCCCTGAATATAATAGATGGAGATAAAGTCCCAGTGGTACATGTCAGAGGTTTGTTAGGGAAGACCATGTGGATCAATTCTGCCTCGAGTACAGACAGACCCATTCGTGGGGCTGTCTTTGTTCAGGGACCAGGTTGCACATGGTGGATAATGCAAAGAGATGGAACAACACGATGTGTGCCTCAGGGAGATCTGATTGTGGGGTGAGGATGATATGCAAATATCACTGTTTGTTGAATGTTACTGCCATTGTCTGTACATTAAATCATACAGACATGAGATAGAAGAAAATGTGTAAGTGTTGAAGGTCTGAGCAAGTGAAAGATCGAGAAGGAAATGTCTAAGTGTCAAAGATCTGAGCAAGTGGAAGATGGAGTTTTGAGTGAGTAAAATGAAAGTGGGGAATCCTGCAGCTCAGTGGTATGGGTCGGGGATTCAGTGGTCTGGTGTGGGCATGTGATGAGGGCATGATGATCCCCAGGAAAGACTTTCTGAATTTGTCATCCTTTTCAGATTAGTGAAAGAGTGTTGTCATCTGGTATTGTTCATTTTGTTTGTTGGGGGGGTGTTTTGCCTGTTAAATAAACAGGTTCTTTCCACTTCTCTCCGAGGAATCCTTCCCGAGCAGGTAGGGGGGAGGGGCCATGTGGGTTTGCTTTCTGATGGGGCCCTTTTGGAGGTTTTCTCCCAGATTTGCCCCAATCCAGGACACTTCCCATCCTGCTGCCATTTGTTCCTAAGTTCTCTGCAGTCCAGTACTTTTTCCCATTGTGTATGCAATTGCCTAATTTGGATGGGTTATAACAGTGACTGTTGGCATGAGTGTGAGAAATAAAAAAGGAACCTCGGTGTCTTTCCATATCCAGCTTTTGGTAACACCTGTGGCATGGCTTTGTCAATATCCCAAAAGGGAAAAAACAAAAAATGATTGACAGAAAAAGAATAACAGAGGTCTGGTATGGCTTATACTCCCATCTCCCATGCCTATGGGGTTGCAACCCACAGCAGGTGTATTTGATCTTCTTGGTGGCGAATATAGAGGCCAATCTGGTCTTGCCCTCTATTTTCTTGTCACTTTCTCTTAGCTAATTTCCAGGTAAATTGTTTTGGACACCCCTTAACTGTGGTTTCCCACTTTTCCCCAGGTATCTCCCATTCAACAGGCACTAATAATTCCCATCCACAAAACAAAGTTATTATTTCAGTTGCTTCGAGTTCTACTTGGATAGAGGATAGATTTGGCACTCGACACTTCCTGTGATGAGGGCATTGATTGTGTGAACTACAATACCAATTTTTCCCACAATTTAAACATTTACCTTTAACCCAGCTAGCATGTCTGGTATTTGGGTGAATCAAACAGGGTATTTGATATGGCACTGATGGAAGTTGTAACTCCTCCTCCTCTTTGTATAAATCACAGGCTAAGGCCAGAATACAAGAGCTCTCTGTCTGAAACAGTCCTGATCCTCCAGTTTGAAGTGGCAGTATTCCTCCCCAAGGAAGGTATCAGAGGCGTCTCTGGGCTTATTCAGGTGGTACTTGAAACTAGTGATATAAACATGGTCTTATTTCCCAATTAGGTGTGATTCTTTGTATGTTTACTAGATCATTTAGGTCTTCCCAGTTCATTACCACCCACTCCCTGTTTAAGAGTCATTTTGGTATCACCTGGTTTCGATGTTATCGTCCACTCCTTAGGTTCTTCTATTGGTCCTTTGATTCTGCTGGCGTGGATCCACCCTCATTCACTGGTCCAGACTGCAGCCTCGGTCATCAGCAATACCTGAAAAGGAAGTTCCCATTGTGGAGTTAAAGATTGTTCTTTCCAGATTTTTACTAGCACCCACTCCCCTGGATGAATATTATGGATTTTAAAGTCTAAAGGTGTGGTTTGAGGGATTATCCCTTTTAACCACAAGTTTTCAAGGGTTTTTGCAATGGTGTTGACATATCCTTTAACACTCATGTCCCTAACTTCATAGGTAGCAGTTTCATGTTGGGTGGTCAGAAAAGGTAACCCAAACATCATCTCATAAGGTGACACTCCCAGGTTTGACCTGGGTTGTGTTCAGACCCTCAGTAAGACTAAAGGTAGGCATTGTACCCATTACATTTGGGTTTAAACTATTAATTTAGTCAAAGTTCTCTTTAAAGTCTGGTTCATCCTCTTTACCCGGCCCGAACTCTGTGGATGCCATGGGGTATGTAACTCCCATTTTATCCCCAAGGCTTGAGTTATTTGTAATATATTGACATAAAACGTGTTCCTCTGTCCAAGTCTATCCTATTAATCATTCCATATCTGGGAATTGTTGAGTTGTGATGTCATGGCTTGCCTCAGTTACCTGGGTCTTTCCCCAAGTGTGTCAATCACCTCTCCTTTCCCCCTCCCTGACCTCCTCCGAATACTGTCCATCACCCCAGAAATTCCAGAAGGATGTCAAGTGATTGGCAGATTCAAAGGATGTTCTCCATCCCCTGGGGGGCCATTGGCCCATCCAGGTGTCCTTCTCACCTTGGGCCCCCTCCCCCCATACCTGGGTGGTGGTCCTTGGGTTCCCCCCCTCCCCCTAGGGTAAAAAGGACGAGCACACCATGTGCTTGGGGAGTCCTTGTGGAGCTGTTACTACATTCAGGGGCCATGCGGCCAGAATAAAAACTCTGGATTAAACCCTTCATCAGGACCGACTCCTTCCTTCACCATGGCCTTAAAAGGTTTCTCCAGCACAGGGAGGCCTGAGGAGTGACCCTCTTCTACTAACAAGCTCTAGCCCGTAAGCACTGGAGCTCGGACATGCCCGGACTTGTCCTAGCATGCCCAGCTGTGATCCACAGGTAGCCAAATAGTGTCTTTTGGGAGAAAAGACCACAGGTGCCCCTATTTGGTTCAGCAGCAGGGACCAGACAAGGTTCTCAAGGCTCATCCCATTCAGTAATATTGGTAAAACCAATATTTCGGAGCCCATATGTGTGGCTGCTCTCTCCTGCAGCCCGAGGGGACACTCCAGAGGGCTCTGGAGCCTCAGAAGACCATGGAGAGACTTTAAGGCAGCTTGGTGTCTGCTGGAAGAGCTTTGAAGGCAGAGCTCTGCAGTAGAGACTTTGGAATTTATTCCACAAAAGCCTTGTGGGCGTCCTGTGCCTCTGGGAAGCCTCAGCTCCTTTTTGGTGAGCAGATCTTCCCAAGGGCAGAATAGGGGAGCTTTCTCTTGCCCCGAAAAAGTCCTGTTCCTGTGAAGAGACCCGCCAGACCACGGCACCGACTGCATTAATTTGGTGAGTATCTCTGCTCCAAAAGGAGGGTGGGAGCTCAGAAACAGTCTCTAAGGAGAGACTTGTTCTTTTTCGCTCTAATTAAGAGCACGGGAAGGCTGCGCAGCTCCGCAGGGTCGGGGGCAAGAGCACTTTTAAGTCTATCCACAGACGGCGTGGCTTTGCCACTTTTAGAACCCGTGTGCCAGCAGCAGCGGCACGGCGCCAGCTCGGACGGAACGGGGGACTCTGCCAACCCCTCCACAGCAGGGTGGCGTGGCTCGGGTTTCCGGTTTCCCTACGGCTCGGCGTGAGCGGGGGGAGCCTCTCGGGTTTCTCCTTGGCATGAGCGGGGGGGTTTTGGGCTTCCCGCAGTGCGGTGGGGGCAGAGCAATCCCGGCTACGTGCAGCAGCAGTGCTTGACTCCGAGAAGGCACAGTGCTGAGGGGCTCTGCCCCTCAGCGCGGCGAATCCGGACTCTGTGCTGCTGCTGGCGGCACTTTTAAAAACTGTGCAAGGCTATATCTGCGTAGTTTTCGCTTCTTATCTGCGGTTTTCATAATGGGTAGTGATTTCTGTTTTGTTTTTTGTTGGCATGGGGATTGTACTGTGCCTTTTTTACATCGAATATGGGGGCCAAGCTAAGCACAGCACAGAAAGGAGTGTATTATCAGATTATAGGAATTTTGGTTAGTGGAAATGTTTCCTTTTCTAAGGGAAAATTGAAACGGTTTATACGCTGGCTTTTTCTACACTTCCCACAAATTCTCCTAAAAAAGTCCACAATATCCAGTTTTGGGACGAAGTAGGAAATGAATTGATAACCTTGGGAAAGTCTGGGGACACGTCCTCAGCCAAATTTATTTTGGAGTTTGCAAGTTCGATCAGCTTTGCTCAAACAAAGGGAAGTAAAGTGTTATGAATAAAAAGTTATCTATTTTTTTTAAGGTTGCAGAGTTAAAACAAGTTGAACCAGTTGCTGTTAAGTTACCTTCATGTTGCAGCCACCTATTGTTGAGAGTTCTTCTTCAATTACCTGTTAATGGTTGGTGATTAGCCATTGTCCCCCTGATGCTTGCCAGGGAGTGACACCAGACCCCACAGGTAGCAGGGCAGGGGAGTGGCATCAAAGCTAGTATGCAGATGAGAATGCATTTCACCAAACTTTGCAGTTTTCCAGGAAAACTCCTAAAAACAACGAGCCAACATAGAATTAAGAGACCTAAGTGATGTCTAAGGACGAGGAACTTAATCCAGTACTTGCTAAGATCCTTTTTACTTCTCACCCTAACCTGAAAAGATGTTAACTAGAGAAAGGACCTGAAATGTTAAACCAAAAAAGCGGAATCTCCTAATCTCCCGTGAGGACGGAAGCCCCAGCTCTGCCTGCAGACCAGCGGACACAGCTGCATCATCCTCCTCCTCCGTGCCACTTCTGGGAGCAACGGCGGCATGGGCGCGACCCATCGATTTCTCCCCACCTGAGCTGATTCCTTTTAATAAAGGCATTAAAAAGGAGAAAGATCTCCTGCCACATTTATTTCATGAAGGATAAGCCAAATAACAAGGGATGTACCTCTGCTCTTCCTATTTCTCCCCACCCTAGCTCTGAACCCTCTACCCCAAAGCTCAGTATTTTAAAGAGAGCAAACACTGCTCACGCCCAGGGAGGCTGGCTCCCTGAGCATCTTAAAATACCCGAGTTCCACTGCCCACAAAGTCCTGGCCAGACAGAGTGGAATTCTCCCCGATCCCCTGTGTCCCCAGCTCAGAAACCCCGAGCATGTGTCAGCTATTTGGAGAGCAGTGACTCCCAAAATGGCTCCCAGTCCTCAGAGAGCCCAGAAAATGGAGGAGGCCACATGCTGCCGTGCACTACCTGGTCTCCTTCTTCCCATCATTCCACTCACCTTCCCAAAAATCCTTCCTTACCCCTCACCCACCCTGATACTCACGACACCTTCCCTTCCCCCACCTTACCTGACACTCCCTTAGCTCCACCCCTCTACCCCCCCCCAAGGGGCGTCTGCCGACGTGATGTCACCAGGCATCTCCACCCCATGTTCCCACAGTATCCCCTCCCCAGGTTCCCACAGTGGTGGCATGCCCACTGCTTGTTTTTATACCTGTACCAGTGATTCAAATGCCTCCAATTCAAAAGATGAGGAGCAGGGAACTGCAAACCCAATAGAGGGTCCCACTTTCTCATTCACCCCTGTTACATATCAGCATGCAGGGCAAGGGGGGAGACCCCCAACTGCTAATTGGAAAGCTTTTGGTCGAGAAATGATAAAGGAAGTCTGTAAAGTCCACAAAGAGTATGGCCCACATAGCCCATACTTCCATGGGCTTTTAAATGCTGAACTGAGTAAGACTGTAGTGGTCCCACATGATTTAAAACAGCTTTTTTCATGCCTCATGATCTCTACAGAATTCAAATTATGGGAAGTAGCATGGAAACAACTAATGAAAAAGGCTCTCCCAGACTTGCATGGTGATCCTAACACAGCAAAAGATGCTAATGGTATGCTGATTACCATTGAGCATCTCAATGGTGAGGGTCACTGGTCTTTGGCCCCAACCCAAGCTGCAACAATCCCTGTTGAAGTCCTCAAGAGAGTCAGAAATGCTGCTGAAAAAGCCTTCTTTACCCTTCCACCTGAAGGCCCTCTCGAGCCATATAGTAAAATCAAACAGCTACCACCAGAGCCTTTTTTGAAATTTGTGGAAAGGTTAACTAGAGCTATTGGAATCCAAGTTAAGAAAGAGAATGCAAGGGAAGACATTTTAAAGGAAATGGCATTTACAAATGCAAATGAGCAGTGTCGAGCTGCAATTCTAAGGTTACCTTTAGAACCCTCCGCCTACACTAAAAGATATGCTTCTAGATTGTAACAGGAAAGTGCCTCTGATAAGTGTGGCTCAGGACACCAGACCAAGGCTGCTGCCATGATCACCACAGGGAGTCGCCGTTGCCAGCCCTGTGCCCTTTCCTTCAGCACAGTGCCACACTGGTCAGCAGCAAAGACCAGCAATGCTTGACCCCACAAGGCCATGCGTGCTTTGCAAGAACCTTGGGCACTGGGTTTACCAGTGTCCCCTGAAAAAGCAATTTGGTGAGTTTAAAAATAGCAGGGAAAGAGAACTACGAGCGCTCACAGGGGGTCAACAACAAAAAAACTGAATGGGGAGTGCTGCTGGCCTGCCAGGCGCACTGACACAAAAAGAGCAGGCCAAGGGAATGGGGGAAGCAGTAAAGACCAAGCACACGGTGACATTGCAATTTCTGTAAGTGAAGCAGATGCTTCAAGGACCACTTCTGCTGGTCCACCACTAGAAGTGAAACCAAATAACCTTTGCTATGACTTAGGCAAACCTATGCTAACCACAACTTCTGTTAATGAGCCTTTCAGGTTGCAGCTGACAGAACCACTCCACCTGAAAGACACTGACTGGCATTTTGTCTCCGTCAACCTACAACAGCAGGGTATTTGGCACCATATTCACTGTAAGTACATTGTCACTGGGGACACCAAACACACACCTCAAGAGATCGAAATTGCTCCAGGAATGATGACATCAGATCCTGAGCAATTCATTCTCTGGCTGCACTGTTTCCACCCACCCCTGTGTCTTCCCAAAGGACAAATCATAGCACAAGCTATCCTCGTACCAAGTCTGACTGAAGGCACCAAAAAACAAGGGCCCATAGTAGCCCGGGTCCAAGCTATTAGGAAGGACAAACCCAAAATCTGGTGTAATGTCAGAGGGAGTGGGGAGTCAAAATGCATGGAAATGCTTGTAGACACAGGTGTGGACTGCACAGTGATCCCAGCACAGGATTGGCCAGCACATTGGCCTTTGCAAAACGTGGCTGGTCACGTTTGAGATAGAGGGGGCATGCAATTGGCGAGACAATCTAAGAGCATCATCCAAATTGAGGGGCCAAATGGACAATTGGCAAACGTACGTCTGTTTGTGTTAGATTATCCAGAGCCCCTGTTTAGAGGAGACTTAATGACGCAATGGGGAGGCACAACTGACATTCCAGACTCTCCACAGGATTTTTGGGCAGCAGTCACTGAAAGGTGCCCTACCCAAAAACTGAATTGGAAGACAGATACACCAGTCTGGGTAGAACAGTGGCCACTCAGTAAACAAAAACTGAAGGTGCTCAAGGAGCTAGTGGAAGAGCAACTTAAAAAAAGGTCACATAGTGGAGACCACGTCTCCTTGGAATTCTCCAGTGTTTGTCATCCAGAAGGCTGACAAAAAAAGATGGCGACTCCTCCATGACCTCCGACAAATTAATAATATCATTGAAGATATGGGTTCTTATTGCAGAGGATCAGTAACGGGACATCACGCCATGATCAGTATGATCAAGTGAAGCCGATTTATTACAAAAAAGCAAGCTATATTTATACTGTTTTCTATTGTTCATGCCTCAAGCTAATACAAGATTGGTTAAATCCTTTTGCACATGCATTTTAATATATCAGTTAATTTTAGTTAATCTTCCTTCTTCAGGCATCTCGCTGCGGTTTTCTTGTCTGCCTTTGCATCCTGAACTGTCTGCTTTTGAGTGTGTTCTTCTCCTTTCGTGTCCTTCAAGGGCATGGTGACCTTACTCAGTTTGTATGAAGGCTGGATTGTGCATATGCTGTACCTGTCCATTGTCCTGCAAAAAACTCTCAACACATGGCAGCAGTAGTGTCCAGGGTGGAGCAGGCAGTTCTCAAAGGCATCGAGAACGAGCATCTCTTCGGGTTGCTCTCAAAACTAATTTATTTAGTTTCTCAGCAGGAGCATCCATTCTATGTGATGCACGTGAGGTCACATACCAATTTGCCAGGCCAGATCGCAGAAAGTAATTGTAAAGTAGATTATCTTGCCGCCCCAGCAGAAATGGCACGCCTTCTGGACATCTTCCAACAGGCAAGGCTAAGTCATCAGAAATACCATCAAAATGTGCCAGGTCTGATCCATCAGTTCCAACTAACATGGAGTCAGGCTTGAGCCATTGTGGCCACTTGTCCCATTTGGCAGCTGTAGGCCGTGCCATCACTGGGTGTTGGGGTTAATCCCCGAGGCTTTGGGAGCTGCAAAGTGTGACAGACAGACATCACACACATTCCCAGTTTTGGTTGCCTGAAATATGTACATGTCAGTATAGACACATATTCAGGTGCGGTTTATGCCTCTGCCCACTCAGAGGAAAGGGCTGTGCATGCCAAACAACACCTGGTGCAAGCCTTTTCAGTGTTGGGGATCCCTAGGGAGATTAAGACCAACAATGGCCCAGCGTATGCCTCCAAGGAGTTCCTAGAGTTTGTCCAGCAGTGGGGGGTCAAGCTGTGATCGAGTGTGCCCATCATATGCTCAAGTAAGTCCTGACTAGGCAGAGTAGTTCAGCAGCGTGGATGACACCACAACAAAAGCTGTGCAACGCCCTGTTTACTATCAATTTTTTGAATTGTTCATTTGAAAACATGAGTCCTCCGGTAGTATGGCATTTCCACAGTAACAACCAGTTTAAGTTCTCACAGTGTCCACCAGTTCTCATTAAGTGTCGGAACCCAGGACACCCCTCTGGGTGACCTGGGTGGCTTGAGCCCCTGGCAGGGGCCTGACGAGCCCTGGCAGAAGGCCAAAAACACTTGGGGATTTGATCTTAGCCCCTGGGAGAAATTACCAACCTTGTATGAAGAGTCACAGGTCACAAAAGTCTAAGTAGCATAGTAGTAGTAAGCACAGGGTGAAGGGAAAATTTTGGAATCATGTACAGGGGGGTTTAGAACCTTGTACAGAGGGGTTTGGGATTGTGTACATGGGGGTCAGGGGGTCCAAGATGGAGGGATTTAGGCATGCCCTGTCTTTCTTCTTTCTTCTCCCTGGTATCCATGTTCAGGATGATGTTGGCACTCACAGATTGGTTTAGAGTAGAAAGTCACTGTCTAACATAGGAGATAGGTATTGGAAAATAATTGTAAACATAGTATACGTAGCTTTTAGTATAAAAGATAGCACCAGCCCAGGAGGCGTGTAGTGTGCCTCGGACCGACCTGCCAGACAGGCCTGTGGCGGGCAGGAGAAAAAACATCTTAGATAAGCAACAATAAACGACCTTGAGAACCACAAATAAAGAACTCCGACTCTTTCTTCGACCATCGGGCTGGCTTGGGGTCATCCCAACTATAGGGAACCCGAGAATTAAAGACCCAGAATCTTGGGAAACCAAAGGTCCTTATGAGCTCGTCACCTGGGGGCATGGCTACATGTGTGTATCCACCCATACAGGCCAGAGATGGATACCCCAAAAGTGGGTAAAACCTTCTGTCCCCAAAAATCCAGCTCCAACAGACAGGGATGAGAAGCAAACAGCCGTCACCTCAAAGAGAAGACACCGCTGGAAAGAGGAGGAAGAATCTTCCTAAAATAATTAGCTACATTCTGGCAGAACCCTGAACTTTAATGTGTTTTTAAAATGTTTGTTTTTCCTTTTAGAGAAGAAAAGCTACCTCATACCTAACCTCACCATGAGCCCTGTCCGAATTGTCATCCTGTTAGTGCTGAGCAGTCTGACAGCTGCGTGGATCGTCCCACAGCCACACCAAAACATCTGGGTGATCCTGGCATGGACGCTCCTAACAGGAAAAGAAATGCCTGTCCACTGCAGAAGAGAGAGACCCTATGTCTACCTGCCTGGTAGGGATTCTGTTACAAGCTGGAGAGTTTACAGCCAAGTTTGACACACCTATGCCTGACCCAAGTCCCAAATCACATCACACACAACCACACAATACCCATCAGCGGCAGGCTGTAATGATCAGGAACCCCATAGAAGAGTGGCTGCCAAAGTTACCCAGAGCTGCTCAGGAACCCCAAGAGTTTGAGCTGTTGGGTTCCTCTCCTGCACCATACTGCGTACACTTTGTCTTTACCCCACTTTCTAACACCAAGCCTTTTAACAACATACTACAGTATCGAGAAGAGTTCACTGCCAGAAGGTGGTGTAAGGTTTTAAGCTGTATCACAGCAGATAACCCGTACCATACACATCCCAAATGCCTCCCTAAAGGTTTGTTTTTAGTTTTTGGGGATCGGGCATGGCCAGGAATCCCTTCTCGGCTTTTAGGAGGGCTATGTACCATCGGGCAGTTGTCCCTGTTGGCACCCAACCAAACCATGATTGGTGAATGGACTTGAAAGAACAATTCGGTCAGCAAAATTGAGAAAAGAAGCGTTGACAATTTAGACCCAAATTGTGATTCAGAAATTTTTCATTGGGCAAAGTCAAAGCAAATTACTGTATTCCTGTTCTATCCATGGGTCGCAGCAGCCAAAGCTTTAGGTGAATTGGGCCACCTAGAGTGCTGGGTAGTCAAACAGGCAATCTTGACATCCACGGCCATCAGCTCCCTCCTAGAGGACGAGGAGATTACCAGGCAGGCCACACTCCAAAATCATGTGGCCATAGATTTCTTCCTGCTGCTGCACGGACATGAGTGCCAGGAATTTGGAGGACTTTGCTGCTTGAACTTAACATCGAAAGCACCTAACATCCACGTAGCCCTCTGAGAAATGAAAAGCTTGATCGGACAAGTCAAGTAGGAATCTGAGGACTGGTTCAGCTGACTGTTCAAAGACTGGGGACTCAGGGTGGTGGGCTTCCATCATTAAGACAATTCTGTTGTTTTTTGTTGTTCTTTTTCTAATCATGTTAGCATTCGAAATTCTACGTTGCATACTTTTAAAAGCTATCAATGGGTCAATCTCCACTACCTCAGAAGTCAACCACGCAGAGTTTGTGGACCTAAAGCAGACTGACAGGCCTGCAAATCATGAGTGGTGGACAAATTCATAATCTGTATCAGAAATAGGCCGAAGCTTTTCCTTTAATTTTTTTAACAGAAAAGGGGGAGGTGTTGTATTGCACTAAACAGTTATTTGTGGAGCTTTCCTGTTCTGAGCAGGCCATAATCAGATATTAAGACTCCTCCCATGGGACACCTGATAAAACCCCGACCCCTGGGCCCTCTCTCACTCTCTGCTCTCTGGCCCTCTGGGGCTCTGCTCAGGCTCCCGGGTCTCCGCCTCCTGCCCACCCCCCCACCGGCACGGGGTGGGGGGGAAATCAAATGGACTCCCGTGCTAAACAACGAAGAGACTTGTCTCGTCTGTTTCTCCTGCCATCGGCTGTGGCCTCCCTGGACACGATCTAGTCATTGTAGCCTCAAGCTGCTACAGTTATTTAGTTGTTTTGCACTGGGTGTTTGGTAATTTGCACTGTTCACATGATTTTTATCCTATCATACCACATGGTCTTCCCCTTCCCCCCCCCCCAAGCCTCAGTGTTGGTGGTCTCTTCCTGGTTTTCCCCTCCCCTTGCCCCTCCTTACTTGTATCCCATTGGCTGTAGCCCCCTTCCTCCGCCCCCCTTCCCCTGAGCTTAAAATTCCCCTGGGAGGAGACCCCTGCCCTCTTTTTCACCTGGACCACCTGGTGACTCCTATCTAGGAAATAAAATAGGACTTTGTTCCCGAGAGGGAAAGAGCGCCTCTGTCTTTTGCTTTTGTCCTATGTAAGATTGTAAGGGCTAAGGTCCATAGCTAGCCGGATTGGACCTGAACAGCCCCTCAGTTCAATCTTACATGTGGCTTCTTCTTCTGGGACTGTTGAGCTTTGCTCCGCTCTGAACACCAGACCAACACCAGGAGCCGGTGGGGAGGCCCCAGGACATCACATCCCTGCTCCAGAACTCAAGAGAAGCCGAGCAGGACTCTAAAATCCACCAGCTTTCTCCGCAGCGAGATTTAAATATTAGCAGTTATTATTTTTTTTTTTCCCCTGTGCCTGCATGCACTCTGTTAAATAAACTTTTTTTCCACTTTCCTCCAAGAAACTCCTTTCAAAATGGTGGGGGAGGGACTGCCAAAACCTGCCTTTTCCAGAGGAGACGTTACTTTCTGGACGTTTCCTCCTAACTTGTCTCAAACCAAGATATTCATATAATGCTGCCTATAAATCCAAAGTACGGGAGCCAGAGTACACGAGTGGAATGTAGTGAGCTACAGGTTGTGAATCATTAAAACCAAAAATCATGGACAAAGACTCTCTAACTAGTCAAAGTTAGAAAGTGATATGTTTATTAGGCAGGCGGGAGGCATGGGGGAGTCATCCTGGAAATGCGTGACCGCACCGCACAAGGATTTTTGTCTTCTATTTATTTCCCAAAATAATACATATTGTGAAGAATGCCAATCACTTGTTTTAAAATGTTAAAAGTCTAATAGTAATAAAATGGTTACAAAAATAGTAATTAAAAATAGAGCAATAAGAATTTGGACAATCAGAGTTAAGACAATAGAGAACAATAAAAAGCAAAGAAATACCGACGTTTGGATGCTTTCCTAGGGCAATTAAGCCTCAAAAAGCACACCTGCTAACAAAGGATTAACCCTTAAAAGCAATAGCCTGTTGCACATTCATATATCTCATACGTGATGCATAAATTCTTTTCAAACAAAGGGTGTTCTCTGGTTATTGTCAACTTCTCCCCCTTAATCCTGTTGGCTCCTCACAGGCGGGAAGGAGATGGAAGAAAATTGGTCTTTTCCAATAAGGAGGCAATAATTCTTCTCTCGGGGATTTAGGTGTCTTGTTGCTGTTATCTCTGTGTGAAGAATTTCTTGATTATCTCATCCCTTTCTTGAGCTAGTTAAAAAAAGTATCTTGCATTGCATAGTTTCTATTTTAACATTATGTTATAACCTAAAACTATATTTACCACACTACTTAAAAAAATACAGTACTACTAATTAATACAACATAACACATATAGCATTCCTTTTTAATATCTGAGAAAAGCCAATAATGTAATATGTACTTTTCACACATATGCATAACCCCAGCACCTCCCATCCCCACTTTGTATTAAAATGAGGTTATTAGTCCTTCACGCATGCGCAATTCTTCTCTTGAATTGGGTCAGTGGTCCCAGGGATGAAGTCAGGAAGGTCTTCATCAGGTCTCTGTGACCCTCTGGCACAATCCAAGGCTCCCTGCTTCGTGATGGATTGACAGAGTCCGGGTGCTGGGCATTGTTCTACTGGTTTCAATATGTTCCTATAATGGCACACTTGCTTGCTCCACTTCTTTCTACAAATGAGCTCATAATATAACAATTTGCTTTAGCTTAAGCATCTAATAATCATTAACTTATTGTTGGTGTATCTAACTTCAATATGAATTGGTTCTAACCCTCAGCTAAAATCTTAACCCTTTAAAATCATGATTCATTGTATATGTGCAGTTTTGCTCCCCTCAATACTTCAGCCTGTGTTGGGGAGAGACAACCACATACTCCTTGCTCCCTCCTGGAAACTTTGATCTTGAAAACATGCAATGGGCAGTCAAGCATACAACCAGCTACATTCTTTCTGCTGGTTCTAGCTGCTGTTGTCCTTAAACCAAAATAAATCAGTAAGGGAGCAAGGACAATTATTTTTTTAAATTTGTGTAAGGGAAAGGGAGAGGGAATATGGGCTGCCGTGAGATTTGTATTGTCACACAGCTGATTTGATTGTGCTACTCCTTACCGCAGAGGCATGACTGAGTTTATGAAGGTTTCCTTTTACAAGTCATAATAAACCTAACAGCTACCCACAGCTTAATATTTTTTCTTGCACTGCATATGTTCACTTTTGGTCCTTAGATTATTTTCCCCCAGTGTCCATCTGTTCTTTTGCCTTTGAGGTACTTCACTTACCATGGAAATGACAACATTGTCTGGATGGGTAGATGTGATGGTTTGACCTGGAAGTGAGGTTTTGGGAAAGTTATGGTCAAACCAATCACTGGCCAGATTTTAAATTGGCACCTGGTGTGGCCACTGGGGACTTGGATACGCCTCTGAGAACACACAGGGGTTAAAAGCAGAGCACTCCCAGAGAGACTTCCTCTTTGGAGTCCGGCAGGTGAGCAGATCTAACCTCTCCCCTGCCCAGCTGCGTCTGGGTGGGGGAGGGGGAGGCCATGCAGCCTGAGAGAGGGAAGCCGGAGCCCTGCGGGATGCAGGGGTGGAGGAGTTCTGGGATGGTTTGGGCAGCCCCCCCGGGAGAGAATGATAAAGAGACGGTGCTGGCTGGAAATTTGATATCAAGTGCTGGGGGGGGGGGGGGGGGGGGGGGGGGGGGGGCAAGGTGCCCAGCCGCTGCCAGACCAGGCTGAGCTTTTAACCCTTTTAGTGTTGAAACAATAGAAGCTGTAAAAACACTGATCCTCCTCAGCTGGAAACTGAGAGGGGACGGAGGATGGGAAAGATGAAGAAGGTTTGAGTAAGGGAAGGAATGCCAGCAGATAGAGCGCCCGAGATGGAGGAGATGATTGGAGTGGCTTTAGGCCAGACTTTTCTCTGACATAGCCACGGGCGAAGCCAGTTTCTTCTGTTAATGCAGAGA
>JAGGNK010009449.1:0-32285 GCA_017590115.1 Montifringilla adamsi | reverse complement strand
CAGTGGGAAAGAAAAGGTTGTGGGAGGAGAAGTATTCTGAAGGTTTTGTTCTGATTCTTCTTACTCTTCCTTTTAGTTACTGTTAATAAATTTTTCTTTATACCCTTTTAAAGTTTTGAGCCTGCTTTGCCTTTCTCCTAATCCTATCTCACAGCAGGAAGTGAGTGCACTGGTGATTGGCCAGCACTGAACCCACCACACTCTTTGGTGCATTGGCCGGGAAATCTCAAAATTGGTGAAATCTCAAATTGGCAAACTTTCATNTTTTGAGCCTGCTTTGCCTTTCTCCTAATCCTATCTCACAGCAGGAAGTGAGTGCACTGGTGATTGGCCAGCACTGAACCCACCACACTCTTTGGTGCATTGGCCGGGAAATCTCAAAATTGGTGAAATCTCAAATTGGCAAACTTTCATGTGGATATATAGCTGCTTGGACTCTGTAACCCTGAAGGTGTATGAAAGTGCATATCTTCAGGTTGTGTGATGGAGTTCAACAGATGTGAGTTACATGTTGAAACAGCAAGAGCGTTCTCAGCTAACACTGATTGTGAACAAGCTTTTTGCTGGACTTTTGTAGTTTTGTCCCTGGGCTTTGAATGTGACCATCGGGGATTTAGGTGTCTTGTTGCTGTTATCTCTGTGTGAAGAATTTCTTGATTATCTCATCCCTTTCTTGAGCTAGTTAAAAAAAGTATCTTGCATTGCATAGTTTCTATTTTAACATTATGTTATAACCTAAAACTATATTTACCACACTACTTAAAAAAATACAGTACTACTAATTAATACAACATAACACATATAGCATTCCTTTTTAATATCTGAGAAAAGCCAATAATGTAATATGTACTTTTCACACATATGCATAACCCCAGCACCTCCCATCCCCACTTTGTATTAAAATGAGGTTATTAGTCCTTCACGCATGCGCAATTCTTCTCTTGAATTGGGTCAGTGGTCCCAGGGATGAAGTCAGGAAGGTCTTCATCAGGTCTCTGTGACCCTCCGGCATGATCCAAGGCCCCGTGCTTCATGATGGATTAACATAGAGTTCAGGTGCTCGGCATTGTTCTACTGGTTTCAGTATGTTCCTATAATGGTTTGCTTGCTCCACTTCTTTCTACAAATGAGCTCATAATATAACAATTTGCTTTAGCTTAAGCATCTAATAATCATTAACTTATTGTTGGTGTATCTAACTTCAATATGAATTGGTTCTAACCCTCAGCTAAAATCTTAACCCTTTAAAATCATGATTCATTGTATATGTGCAGTTTTGCTCCCCTCAATACTTCAGCCTGTGTTGGGGAGAGACAACCACATACTCCTTGCTCCCTCCTGGAAACTTTGATCTTGAAAACATGCAATGGGCAGTCAAGCATACAACCAGCTACATTCTTTCTGCTGGTTCTAGCTGCTGTTGTCCTTAAACCAAAATAAATCAGTAAGGGAGCAAGGACAATTATTTTTTTAAATTTGTGTAAGGGAAAGGGAGAGGGAATATGGGCTGCCGTGAGATTTGTATTGTCACACAGCTGATTTGATTGTGCTACTCCTTACCGCAGAGGCATGACTGAGTTTATGAAGGTTTCCTTTTACAAGTCATAATAAACCTAACAGCTACCCACAGCTTAATATTTTTTCTTGCACTGCATATGTTCACTTTTGGTCCTTAGATTATTTTCCCCCAGTGTCCATCTGTTCTTTTGCCTTTGAGGTACTTCACTTACCATGGAAATGACAACATTGTCTGGATGGGTAGATGTGCCGCTCACCTGCCGGACTCCAAAGAGGAAGTCTCTCTGGGAAAGCTCTGCTTTTAACCCCTGTGTGTTCTCAGAGGCATATCCAAGTCCCCAGTGGCCACACCAGGTGCCAATTTAAAATCTGGCCAGTGATTGGTTTGACCATAACTTTCCCAAAACCTCACTTCCTGGTCAAACCATGACAGAAGCAGAGAAGAGAATGATCAAAACAATTATCTCATTTGCTGCTCCTGTGTTGTGCCAAAGTAGAATGCAATATGGAGATTGTTTACCCAAAGTGATGGTGTTTTGTTTCCTTGGCCTATCAGGGCCATGCGCGTGTCCAGACTGTCAGTCAGGAGACAGTCACAAGATTTTGTTCAGTTGAGTGCTTATGCAGTTTCAGTTTAGATGTAGTGTAATGTAGTGCAATATAGTATAGAATAATATAGTATAATAAAGTAATTAATTAGCCTTCTGATATCAATAGAGTCAGATGCATCATTCCTCCCACCAGTCGGGCAAAATTTCACTGATAGGTAGAGCTTTGTTCCATGTAAAGTTGGTTTCCTACATAAAGTGGTTTACAAGGCATGGGTATGACTGACAAAAATAGAGTATTTAATTTGATAGCTTTTCATGCTTTAGGTGGGCAACAGTGATATTCATGCTTGTGAGTACATGAGAGATGACAGGCCTGTTCCAGGAGGGAACATGTGCTTCATTTTTGCTCTGCCAGATGAAATCTTCAGTCTTTCATGACTGATTCCTTATAATCTTTAGTTGCAAGTTGGCTTTTATTTGAGAAGACCCTATTGTAAGACACTTTATGAGTTCTATAATTCTCAGATGGGTCAGGCAACATGGAGAGCTCATTCCCTGGAGATGTGCATCTTTTGTCATCAATGCCATGAAGAAGAATAGAAGTTAATTTAGTGGGTGGCAGTCACACGGGCTTTGCTGTCTGGTGATATGTCTGGTGTCTGGCATTGCTTCCTTGGTCTTGTGCCTTCAACAAGGCCACACAACAAAATGATCCACGATCAATACAATCCAGTGATCACTTAAAACAATTGTAGGTGGACATCACACATTTCGTCTTTCCAAATCCAGGGCAAAGTCCTTATTTATACCAAATCAGACCTTATTTCACTACTGACCCCATGGACATTAGCACAGTCCCAGAAGCTATTATCCACTATTAGTCCCTGTAGTGAGACATGGGGTTAGAAATTAACTTGGGGTAGAAATCAATTTCACATAGATGAAGTGTGTTGTTTTAACTTGTTTAGTCTGTTAACTTGCTGTGCTCAGAAAAAGTAGACAAGACAATGCAGAACTTCCCCAAACAAGGTGAAAAGAATGTGTGCTTCCAAGCTGGAGGGAGATAAGAGGGCCCCCTTGGACCTTGAAATGAGAAGAAAACCAAAACTGAGGCTACCAAGATACCAGGGAGATTGACAGACAACCAAAGAATTCTCAGCAAAAGGAATGATAAAGATTGATTGTAATGCGAAGCAGTGCTAGTAAACGAATATGCATAGACCTAGTGCAAAACTTAATGCATATGCAACAAGTTAGGGGACAAAGGGGGGGTCTGGACTCAGGAGGTGCTGCATGTTCTTTGAGGAGTGATCCTGCATGTGCCCAGTGCTGAATAAAGATACATACCTACTTCACAACTTTTACAAGTTGTAGAGTTTTTTTCTGCAAATCACTAGGACATGGCAATATTGATTATACAACCTTGAGGAAATTAAAGTATTTTAGATGAATAATGATTTTTGGCAAAGGGTATTAAGAGAAGGGACAGTGTCTTGGTTTGAAAGACAAATGTCTGCCAAGGAAGGTGGGAACCTTCCTGGAATGGAAAGATGACACCTTCCTCCAAATTATTGTAACTTTGAAATTACAAGGCTTCCAGGAAAAAATATATGAAAAGGAATAACAGTTCTTTACTAGAGAAAATATATATAACAAGACAGAACAAACAACAAAACAATAACAGAAGTTTCCCACCCGCTAAGCACTAGGTTTTCCCCTTTGGTGTAGTTATGACCACAACTGGCAGGGGGCGCAGACATCTCTGGTGAGATGAAGGCTGCAATTACTCCCTCACAGCAAGCAGGGGACGCTAGTGGGCTCAGGCAAGGCAGGAACAATGCAATGGTTCACTCGTGGCCAACAGGGGGCACTCTGATGTGAGCTTGGAACCTCCCCAGATGGTGATGGTAGTTCGGAGAGAAGGGAGGAAGGGGAAACTCCCCCAGGCACTTACTCAAGCAGTGACTGGTCTTTGGCACAACCCAGGACAGCTGGAACATGCTGGGAAGATGGGCAGGGCTTGCAGTGATGAGAAGGCAGCGCAAGGAAATCCCGGAGCCAAGCCCACAAAAACTGCCATGGCAACCACACTGCTGAATCCCTGATCCCCCAGCAGAAGGAAGGCTAATGGTGGCTTGGACCAGAGCAGCTTGGCCCCTTATCTCTTGACAGGGTGCCTCCAGATCCAGGGGCTGGGAAAAAAAAACCTCACAGAGATGAACTTGTTTTCATAGAGGTAGAGGTAGTCGAAAGCGAGTGTTTCGGCTGGAGCTCGGGGGGGGCAGCTTCTCTGCAGCGTGGTGCCTCCAAAACTCTTCCTGTCACTCCAGGTGAGAATGCACGCATCCTCCCAAGCCGGCTGTGACTGCCACTTCTTCTCTCTGACTTCACAGACCACAAGGGGCTAGAAGGGTTGTCTTGGCAGTTTTTTTGTGCACATCAAGGCAAACACTTCTCCCCCTACACACACAAAATTCTCAGCTGTGAAAACTTAAAGATACAATGACAATTTTGGGCCACAAATGATCATGGGATACCTTATCATTATAAGCCACCCCCAAGACAGACAGATATGACAAAAATATGAAAATTTGGCCCATGAAACATAATATTAAGACCTGTACAACCTCCAAAATCCTATTAGGCTAGTTCATACATTCAGTGGATGTCTCTTAAAGAACCTGAAGCTCTCTCTGCTTGTCTTATCAGGTATGTGAATGGGGCCAGGGGATACATCACAGAAAAGGTTATAATGCAGTTCCCACTGAGGCCAAAGGAACAGGAAAGTGCTAATTCATCAGAGGATATGCAAACATGGGCCCCTGATAGTCTCTCAAACATAGGCAGGTCTGGTTGGCTGGGACAGCATTCAGTTCTTAGAACTTTTGGTGGGGAGAGATTGAGGAACCCACAGAACAACATGGTGTCCCATGCAAGTCTGTGGGGATGACTTTGCTCAGTGCTTGGTGTCTGCTGAAGAAGGGAGTCTAAGGTCAAATTCTTGGATCTTTTATCCAACCAAGCAAAAAACCCAAAACCCTAACAAACTCAGCAGTCAGCAGTAGAAATCCTTCTCAAGGCCACTTTCCAGCAATAAATAAACTCGTGATTCTCAGTAAGCTCAGAAACTGCTGGTGGTGCTGGGTTTTTTTGCAGCAATTCAGGAAAATCCATCTCTTGGTCCAGCATAGACAGCAAACTCCAGGACCAGAGACTTCACAGCAGTCTTCTTTGATTTCTTTTTTGTGCCTTAGCTGTGAAGAGCTTGGACATTCACATGTCAAGCCCCATCCTGGCTTAAACATGAGCAATTGCACCAGTGAATTCCAGAGTGACAAGTGTGACCTGTGTTATAAATGAATAATGTAATAGTTGGCTCCGACAATTAAGAGATGGATATTATGTGTATGTTAAGAGAAGTTTCGTAAATGTATAATGATATTAGTGTAATATGTCCTCCCATAGTCTTCTTTCTCTTCCCTCTTGTAATACCCTTGGTAGTCAGGGCATTTGGGGAGGGCTGGCTTGTTACTAGGAGGTGAAACATGACAACACCTGACCTCCAATCAAGATGTAAGAAAGTAATTGCCACCAATGGATGGCAGAGAAGAAGTTAACTGACAAAACTTTGGGAGGGGCTAAGGGTATAAAAGGCATAGCATCCATTTTGAAAACAAACGCATGGCTGGTAGTCACAGAGCCTCCCAGTGCTGCAATTTTTCCTTATTCAGTCCTTTGTTGTATTTTTGTTAAGGTTTAATAAAACTTTGAAATTTTAAAAGTGAGCATCGTTTCTTACACCTGTTATAATCAGTGCCAAGAACTTTTAGGCAAGCAGCAACAGGCTTGCCCTAGGTGCAAAGAGAGCACAGAACAAGTTTTCATCAGCCAAACTGTCCTGGGTGACACAAAAAATGTGTATTGTATTCCATTTTTCCTTTGCATCAATCTGTGCAGTTTGTGTTAATATCCCTTTAGAAACCAGGGGCTGGAAGCAGAACCAGAGTGTTTTACCCCAGATTCACAGAGGCAGGGAGTTCAGGAGGTCCCTTTCAGAGGCGAGGAACAGGCACACAAAGTTCTCTTTTATTCTCACTGGGCTGCCAAGAATATTGACTGGGGCAGGTTCTCTGAGTCAAGTCAGTGGGAGACCAAAGCCTTTCTTTGTTTATCTCTGAGCTTTGAAGAATTTCATAACACCTTTTTGGCCACAGTTGCTGGGGGCAACTTCCTCTAAAAAGCCATGGAGGACATTTTCTTTGGACCTTTTTTTTGCTGCTGCCATTCATGACAGCTCTGCCAGCACTCTCCCTCTCTCTCCACAAGTTCCAGCCTCTGCCCCAGTTGCAGCTGCCACTGTGGACAGAGCTGCTGCCACCAGAAGAGCCCCTGTCAGGTGGTGTGGAGCAAATGGCTTGGCAGTATTTTACTGGTTTTGGACAGGAATAGTTCTCCAGGTTTCTTTTGTTTTGTTCTTGTTCCCCACTGAGTATTGTTTGGGGGAAGAGGGAGTTTTGTATTCATAGAGGTTCAGTTACTATGTTGGGGCATTTTCTTTTCTTTGTTCTCTCTCTCCATCATGTGGTAGGAAGAAGGGGGCTTCACTGCCATCTTATCTTTGTCCTCTGAGTCACCCAGTCATCTATGGAGGCCGCCATATTAGGGGAGAGGCTTCTCTGTCATCTTGTTTTTCTTTGTTCCTGGGGAGTCCATGGGATTCAGAACCATTGTATCTAGTGATTATTACTGTTATCTTGGTTGTTGCTGCTTCATTTTTTAGTAAACTGTTATTTTTTCTCTTATATCTTCTCACCTTTATCTCTCCTTATTGGTGAAAGGGAGTGGTTAAAACTAAAAGGGGAGGTAACTCATTTTGGCGTGTTCACCCTTTAAATTGTCTTAAACCAAGACACACTCATCAGGAGAAAGTGAGGGCCCAGTGGAAAAACAGTCTGGTTTCAGCCTTCTTAGAGATGGGGATGTCTGAAGTGACACCTCCGCAAAGGCTGCTGGCAGACGGGGATGCTTGCAGTGTTGCAGTGTCACACTCTCAGCATGACAAACTGCAGCTGGCAGTTGTTCTCAGCATCAGTTTATCTCTGGAGGAGTTTCCATCCCAGCCCTGTGTGGAGTGTGTTGGAGTCATAGAAAAATAGGGTTCAGAGTGGGAGAGGTCACCAGCACCACCTCGACCACCCGCTGGCACAGCCTATGCAGCAGCAATTACCAGCAATTACCAGATACCAGATCAGAGAGGACAGTTTTGAAATCTCTTGGGCAGACACAAGCAAGAGAAAAAAAAAATTAAAAAAAAAAAAATAAAAAAAAAGAAAGCAATCACAAAAGTCCTTTCCTGCTATAATATGGCCAGTGTGAAAAACAGAGTTCACTCCTTAGAATTTTTTAAAGTTTAATAATAATAGTGATGCCTCCTAAGTGGTATGTAACAAAAGGTTAACCACAAGTAATACTGTAACAAGATTCACAGGTAAAGCAAGCAAGATAGCAGAGTAAGCAAGATAGCAAAGCCAGTGAGATAACAAGTACCATCAAGAGCAAGATAGCAAGTTTTAATGGAACTTGCAAACTGCAAAATTAGCTAAAAACAAGTTAGACTGAATAACAAGAATCACCAGACATATGCTGAAGATAGAGGCAAAAAGTTCAAACGTGAGGAAGACTAAAGAAATCTTCATCAGAAGACCACCAGAAGGCTGAGGACCACTACAGAAGGAATTGACACATGCGCAAAAGCAACAGTTGGAAAACCATGACACAGCTTTATGCAAATATGAGTATGCTAATGTTATGTTGTAATTGTGACGTTGCGCAAAAGGAATTTTAAAATGTAACTGCAAGCTAAAGAGTCACTGCTCCACTAACAGCACACACCACTTACAAGTTTGGCAAAGTATATATACTGTTTTTAAGCCTACAAAGCATTTTCCAATGTGCTTGGTTAGTCTGAATCAGCAAATATCAATAAGCTGGGATCAGCAATTTCATAATCTTTCCAGGTGGTCGTTGGCTTCCTGTCCTTCTTGTGGTTGTCTGGAGGGAGGCCTTACACCGGTGTCTGCTACATAATTTTTGTCAAGTGCATGAAGCTTTTTATTATACATAAGCATTGTTGCTTTGTTGCAATATCCCTTAGCTTTACCACAACTTCCTCTATTTTATTCTAAGCATCAGTCATCTTGCTACCTCATCTCTTTACTCTACTATACTTCTATTTCGATGCTTTATTTAGCTAGTCTGTGAGAAAGTTTCAAAACTGTTCTTTGTAGTTATCCCAGGGAATGCATCCATTTTTGACACAGCAGATACAAGCATTTGCTGATTCCATTGTCAATTGACACGAATCACAAAACATTTTTCACAACCCCTCCCCTTTATGTTATTGATTTGTGGTTTTGCTTCAAATTGAGCTAATATTTTTTGGGTTGCAGTTCTATTTGATTCTGCTTTGGCTTTGACTATCATAAGGGAGTGAGTTTTTTCTCCTGTGGTTGTTATTTTAGGGTCTGTGGGCATTGCTGAAATCTGCATTCCCTGGATCACTGAATGTATTAGCCTAATAAAGCATGGAATGATACATGGTATAAACAATAGGCCTAACGCAGAACAAAGCAACATGAACCCCAACTTCTTCCACCAGGCTCCTTCAAACAAATTATTCCACCAATTGTCAGTTAATATGGAATTCCATTTCTGTACTGGAACATGTGCAACTCCTTTAATTTCATCTGCCAAATTTGTAATAGCCTCTCCATTATCATCAATCTCTAAACAGCACTCAGATGTATTAAATTTTCCACAAAATCCCCCTTCTTCAGGTAATAAATAATCTAGGGCTAGCCTATCCTGATATACTGCTGCTCTGATCTGGGTTAGTTGTCTAGCTACAAGCTTCAATGCCTCTGATGTTTGATTAGAAGTAATTTCTACAACGGCCTGTAAACTAATAATTTGGTTAAGCATATAAATAGGGGTTCTATAACCCCAGATGCCATCCTGAGCCCAGGAGGCAGGATCATAGTAATCTGATCTGTTGGGAAGTCCATTCTTCATTATTCCAGGTCTGTTTTCCTCCTATTTCAGTTTGCTTTCTTCTGCGCAGATTTTCATAAAGAGATCGTCCTAAATATTCACCTTTGCTCTTCGGTAGCAAAAAGAATGCAGGTTGTATAATTCCAATTGTACAGGTACCTCTCCATCTCTTTGATAGTTCATTATATGCCCTTTTACCACATATCCAAAATAATCCATCTGGAGCTTTCCAATTTTCAGCCTTCGGCCCCGGATTTTCCCAATATCCTTTAAGATCTCTTACCTCCTTAAAAGGTGTTACACTTTTCCAGCAAACAGTTCCATTGGTACAATTGATAGACCAATAACCTCTTCGTGGTTTTTGGCCACCAGGTTGTAAAAGTGGAGTTGGTGGTATATATCATCTTGCAGGGGGTATGTCTTACATATGTAGTAAAATTGTTTCCTTCCCTAGAAATACAAATTTGGCCTACTACTTCATGACTCAATATTCACCCCACAGGTCGAATTTCATTATATCTATGTATCCTGTTCCATAATATCAACTGATCAGGTCCTACCCCTTCTCCTCTCTATGGCCATTGCTCGGTCATTTGGGATCCCCCACAAATCCAACAGTTAGTCACATTCAATTCCTTAACTACTTTTTGCGTCAGATCAATAAACAAATTTTTTCCTAACGTGGGGAGGTCCCAATCACTGAGTCTTTTCTTAATTTTTTCATACATGTCACTTCCTGTTCTTGCTCTTTTTTTGGTTTGAATTTCCCTTAAATTCTTTGTGATGTTTTTCACTAATTCTTCCTTGAATTTATCTTGTACTCCCCCCTTATCTGAGTATCCCCACATTCCGCTTTTGGTAAAACAGGAATGGTTCTCCCCGGGGACAAAATTGATTGTTTCAAGGGGCCCATCCTCCTATTCCTAAATTTGTTGCCACCTAGTAACTCTTCTCCCCTATTGCACAGGTTTCAAGTTTTCCTGGCTCATAACATCCTGCATTAATATGAGTGCATGCTGCAAACACTTGGGTCATGGTCTGGCCATACTTCACAATTTGGTAGCACTTTAAGCAGGGACCTGTTATCCTATTCCATGGAAGACTCAACAGTACCATAAGGCCCCACAGTTTTATTATCCCTCTGCGTCCTCCGCCTACCGGGATGCCCCCGGCAGCAAGGGGTACCATCTTCTCAGCAGCAAGGATATTCTTCAGGAGTTCCGTATGAGCTTTACCAGATTTCATGCCATTTCTTAAATACTTCCCAATTCTTTGCTTTGACTGGCTCGGATCGGCAAGGGACTCAATTACCTTTGCGACACTCAATCTTTTTAATATTTGCCTCACTTAATAGTCCCCCTCTTAATCCGTATTTCCACAACATCCACCACTCATGAGAATCTAGTTCTAATGTTTCTTCCTCTATTCTCCTTTTTAAAATATATTTGGTTAAAATCTGTTCAATGTGTTTACACTCTGGACACAACCCACTTGGAGGATAACCCCTGCTGCAATGATAATACCACCTCTCCTTACAATAGTTGCATTCAAAGGGATACAATCCTTTTCAATACAGGTTATTTTATCTCCCGGCATCTGATTTTTGTGTTATTTTCACCTTCAGTTCTCCTGGCTGAGAGGTAATTTTCCAGTCTGCTTCCTTGGTTGTTATAGGTCCTTTTACTCGGGAAATGTGTGTCCACCCTTTCTCTGTTGTCCGGATTGCTGTATCTGTGGTCAAGAGCACAAGGAAAGATCCATCCCAATGGGGAGTCAAGCTACTTTCTTTCCAACTACAGATCAATACTTGATCACCTGGCTGTATTTTATGAATTGCAAATCCTAGGGGAGGAGTTTGATTCATTATTCCTTTCTTACAAAGTTCTTGAACATTTTTTTCCAAAGTCATGACATACCCTTGGATCAACATATTATCTACTATAGGATTTCCCACTGGCATGTCTTGAGAATATGGCATCCCATATAACATCTCATGGGGAGATCCCATGCTCTGAGTTCGACATAGTTTGAATATTTAACAACGCGAATGGTAAGCACTTAATCTAAGATAGTTTTGTTTCAACCATTAGTTTTGCTAGCTGATGCTTTAGGGTCTAGTTCATTCTTTCTACTCTCCCTGATCTCTGAGGGTGCCAAGGGGTATGATATTCCCAAGTGATCCCTAGAGCTTTCATTACTTCTTTTAACAGTTTTGAGGTAAAGTGGGAACCCTGATCTGAATCAATCACTCTAATCATCCCAAATTGTGGAATTATTTCTTCTGAAATAATCTTTGTAACAAAATGTTCTGTTTCTTGTGCCACAGGGTAGGCCTCTACCCAATGAGTTAATGGATATACTATTACTAAAAATACTTATATCTTCCCACTTTTAGTAATTCGGTAAAATCCACTTGTATCTTTTCAAAAGGCATATACGCAGTTTTTCTCCCTCCCTGAGGGGTCTGTCTAGATGTCTTCTTGTTAATTTTCTGGCAAATAATACATCCTTGTGTCTCCTGTTTTGCTATATCAAATATTCCTGTACACCAAAAAAAACTTTGAAAAATGGTCGCTTAGTGCTCATGTTCCCCAATGAGTTCATTGATGTAGCTGATGAATTATTCTTCTAGCATAACTTTTAGATAGTATTTCTCTACCATCTGGTAAAAGCCACTTGTGCCCTTCTAGCTTAGCCCCTAGTTTCTACATCTCTTGTATTTCCTTTGAGGTATAGCATTTTTGATACTTTATCCCATCCACTTTTACTCAAATTATTTAGTGACCGGGGAGAGCGTACTGCTGCCCTTTGTGCTTCTGCATCAGCCAAATTATTCCCACAAATCCTATAATCCATTCCCCTCTGATGTCCTCTTACATGGACAACAGCTATTGCTGATGGACCCCTCAAAGCTTCTAATACTCTTACAATCAATTCATGATTAACAAGTCCTCTCCCTCGGGTATTTATAAGTCTCCTTTCTTCCCAAATTTTCCCAAAGGTATGTACTACTCCATAAGCATACTTTGAACCAGTATATATAGTTCCTTTTTCTCTTTTTAGTATTTCCAATGCTCTGTAGAGGGTGCACAGTTCACATGCTTGGGCCGACCATGCTGTGCTAAGTGGCCCAGATTCAACTATTTTCATCCTTTTCCCATCTACAATCGCATATCCAGACTTTCTTTTTCCCTCTACCACTCTTGAGGATCCATCTATAAACAGTCTCATGCCATCTTTTAATTCTTCTTCTTCTAAGTCAGGTCTGATTTTAGTCTGTAGCTCAATAACTTCTGCACAATTATGATCTATTTTCCTCATCGGGTCCCCAAACAAAAACTGGGCTGGATTTTGGGCTCCCATCATTCTGAGCTCTAATTCTTGTGAATTTATCAAAATTGCCTCATATTTCAATATTCTGCTATCGGTGAGCCATTTTTCTGCCTTTGCTGCAATACTCTTTGCACATCATGAGGAGTATACACAGTTAGTGACCCGCCATAGGTGACTTTTCTAGCCTCCTCTACTAAAATAGCTACTGCAACTAAAGTTTGTAAACATGTCTGATGCTGTTGAGTCAGGGACGGAAAGAAAGACTCCAGTCTTAAGGTGTATCAGAAGGCTCCTTTAATGAAAGTAGTGGGTCTTTAATGTGACTCACTAAGGTGATACTTGATTGGTTTTAAAGTAGAAACATCTCACACCATTGGAACGCTATGAATAGCACACTGTGGAAAACTATAACTATAAACCATAGTTACAGAAAGAGAGATAATAATTGTTTTAATTCTTTCCTCTAAGATTCCCAGTCTCAGCCTGGGAGAAATTATCTCTGTTCTTTCTTTGACTGAACTGAGAATCTCCACAATTCCCCCTTTTTGTTTAAACGAGGAGGCGGTGTTTGTAATCTCCTGAGGGATCCCTTGCAGGAAAGAGAACACAGCTCCAGAGGTTTATCAGCTATCAATCAAAACCTCAATCAGACATTGGCTCAGAACGGTTGAAGAGATCTCTAACTTATACTATAAATTCTCTACCATTACATTCCCTTTATAAACTTAACTACTGATAACAAAACATTTTATAAACTTAACTATTAATAACAAACATTGTTAGTCTGCTCATAACACAGGCAGTCTAACTTGTCAACAGTCTGTTTCCGGGAACAAAGAAAAGATAAAATGCTCATTCCCCACTCATAGAGGGGCCAGCTGGTTGATGATCATTGTCTTGTCATTGTTTGAAGACTGTGATTGATGGTCGGCACTTTGGTCATCGTTTGAAGGTTGCCTGCCAGCCACATTCTGTTTCTGATGTCGCAAGTCACGGCGAACACACCTCGCAGGTATCCATTGTACCCCGGTACCTGTGGAGGCGCATGCATACCCACGGCCCCAAATGATAAGGTCGCACGGGCCCTCCCACTTATTGGTGGCAAGATCCTGTATCCAGACCTTCGCTTGAGGCAGGTGCGTCTCACCTGCAGAATTCAACAACAGAAAATTATTCAAAATGACAGGAATCTCTGAATTCTGTGGCACTGTAAGATGATTAATTGTGTATAAAGCTTTTTCCAATCAACTGTGTGGGGTCTCACCCAGCATTCCCCCTTTTTGTTTCTCCAGAACACACTTTAAAGTGCCATGAGCGCGTTCAACAATGTCTTGACCCTTCGGTGAATGAGGAATACCAAATTTGTGTGAGACTCCCCACAAGCGTAAAAACTGACGCATCTTCTGTGAGACATAGGCAGGGCCATTGTCAGTTTTCACAAAAGAAGGTATCCCCAAAATTGCAAAAGCCATCCTCCAATGGGAAATCATGTCGCGACCCTTTTCTCCTTTGTGAGCAGATGTCCACATGGCAGAGGAGAAGGTGTCAAAAGACACATGCACATACCTGAGTCAACCGAACTTGGCAATGTGAGTGACATCTGTTTGCCAAAGCTGCAAGGCCTTTAGGCCTCTGGGATTCACCCCCACTGGTAAAGGTGCAGCAAGTCCATGACAGTCAGCACAAGAACTGACAATGTCACAAGCTTTGGTTGAGGTTAACTGAAACTGCTTTTGCAGAGTATGTGCATTTTGGTGAAAGAAATCACGTGACGTCTTGGCCTGCGCAATTTTGTCAGGCTGGGGTGCTACCCACACAGGGTTAGCTAACCTGTCAGCCCTGGCATTAACTTCCGTTATGAAACCTGGCAAAGTGGTGTGGCTCCAAATGTGCAGGATGTAATACGAATGAACTTCAGTTTGAATTGCACACCACAAGGCTTTCAATGACTTAAACAAAACTGTGTTATTGACCTTTTTCAGAAGTGAGTAATCCAAATGCTTGGTTATGTCTGCAACATAGGCAGAGTCAGTGACCAAATTCAGAGGCACCTGAGAAAATTTCTGGAATGCCATAGCAACAGCCTTTAGCTCAACCAATTGGGTTGAGCAGGACACCTGGCCTTCCAGCACTTGCCATCCAGACTCATCCTTCCAGGTAACAATGGCCTTCCCTGTTTTTCCTGAGCCGTCAGTGAAGACAGTGGGTCCCTGCAATGGCAATCGGCTATTTTTTGGCCGTAAGGACAGACTGGTTGTTTTGGCCAGCTGCAGCAACTTGTGGCTGGGAAGATGATAAGCAATTTGCCCCAAAAAGTTTTCCAGCGAGCTTTGCAAAAGAGCACTGCTAATGAAGCCCCATTCAAAAGTGTCCCGCTCCACCTGAAGAATAATTTTTGCGGGATCAGCTGCCATCAATTGCAAACACCACTGAAGGCATTTGATTATCAAATGGGCAAACAAGTCAATCAGCAGGGATGCTGTCTTTTTAGGTAATGGGGCAAGAAGGCCCATTCCAAAATGTGCAAGGGATCTGGCCATTTGTCATTCCATTGCCCAATGACATCTGTAGGATGATTGTCTGGAAAGGTAATGAAGACAGTGATATCAATGGAAGGATCTACTTGATAAACCTGATGAGCAGAAAGAGCCTGTTGGATATCCTCCAGCGCTTGTCACGCCTCAGGAGTCAATTTCTGAGGTGAATTCAGATCCAGGTCCCCCTTTAAAAGGTTGAACAGCGGGGACATCTGTGCTGTTGTCAGTCCCAGATAAGGATGTAACCAACTGACAACCCCTAGCAATTTCTGGGCATCATTCAGGGTCGCAATAGACTTTGCGAATTGCACCTCTTGATTCTGAATAGTTTGATCAAGAATCTTGACCCCCAAATATTTCCAAGGAGGATGGCGTTGAACCTTTTCCAGAGCCACTTGCAGTCCATAAGAATGCAAGGCAGCATACAGCTGAGGCTGTACCCCCAGCAATTCATCCTGAGTGGACACTGCCACCAGGATGTCATTCGTGTAATGATAATACACATCAGGAAACTGCTTGTGGACTCCAGACAAGGCCTGGGCCACATACCATTGGCAAATAGTTGGACTGTTCTTGCAGCCCTGCAGCAAAACCTTCCGTTGATATCTCTGTATGGGTTCAGCATTGTTGACTGAAGGCACTGAGAAGGCAAACTTTGGTTTGTCATCAGGATGCAAAGGGATCGTAAAAAAACAATCCTTCAAATCAATGATCAAGATTTCCCATCCCGCGGGGAGCATGGTAGGTGAGGGCATACCAGGCTGCAATGCCCCCATACTCTCCATGACTGCATTAACTTTCCGGAGGTCCTGTAACAGCCTCCACTTCCACGACTGTTTCTTGATCACAAAACCAGGAGTGTTCCAGGGACTGGTAGAAGGCTCAATGTGTCCCTGCCAAAGATGGTCCAGAACAAAATCACGAAGGGTGACTAATTTATCATTTGATAGGGGCTACTGGTTCTCCCAGATAAGTCTGGTCACTAGACACGGTAAAGGCAGCATATAGTATCTCTCTTTAATATAGTTGTAATGTAATATAGTATAGTTTTAATAAAGTGAGTGTTCAGCATTCTGAAGCCTTGGAGTCAGATGTCAATCATTCCCAGATGTTGGGGTGTCTTGTATTACTATAAGTCGTGAACCCCAACATGGGCTGAAGAACCAGGACCAGGATGGATCTGATCGGGTTCGCAGCCGACAATGAACATGAAAAGGTTTGCTGAACACTCATGGGAATGTGTTCCGTGGTCCTTTGGTGAGCCTCCAAAATGGGAGAAGCCCCTCGAACCTTTGCTTGGACCCCGTGGGACCCTGCACAGCCTGTTTGTAACTGGATACTGTTGCAAAGTACTGTTAACCCTTCCCCTTCCTACAACACTGCCCTCCCCGAAAAATGGGGTGATGGTTGGGAAGAGGTACCTTCAGAAATGGAAGTTCAATTTTCTCCGTTAGAAGAAGACACTATTTGAGAGTGGAGATTTCTCGCTTTGCAGAACAGAATTCCTGTGTTGGAGACACATCTCTATGAGTTTTTTTAGAGGGGCAAAAGCTCATGGGTTTCCCATGGATTTGGAATCCTCCCTGGACCCAAGAGCCTGGCAGCCTCTGGATGTCTACTTTTGGGAGAAGCACAGGTGGGGTGAGGGAATGTCTCAGAAGTTGCCGGTGTATGCAGCACTTTCCTCCATTCTGAGGAAGAAAACCCCCTTGGAGGACCGCCTCACCCCACGTGGGGGGCCATCAGCCCTCCCGCCACAGCCAAACGGGGATCAAATTGTCCAAGGACAGTCCCCACTGGTTTTCCCCACTGCGCAGAGCGGGGGTGGGGGGCGCCTTTGCCCACAGCTCAGAAGCCCCCTCCTCTTTCCCTCGGTGCAGCATGTGGGTCAGCTCCGCCACGAGACTCTCCCTCCCCTCCGCAATGGGAGGGTCCGGCACCATCCCCACCTCCGACAAGAGAGGTGGTCTTCCCGCATCCAGTTCCCTCCCACATCCAGTAGAGAACCCTTACCCTTCCTTTTGTCGTTAATATGTTTGTAAAAACATTTTTTATTATCCTTTACAAACGTTGTCAAATTAAGTTGGAACTGAGCTTTGGCATCTCTAATGTTTTTCCTATATGCCCTAGCAACACTCTTAAATACTTCCTGAGAGACCTGACCCTCCTTCCAAAGATGATACATCTTCCTTTTATTCCTAAGTTCCTTCAAAACCTCCTTGCCCATACAGGCTGGACGTTTGCCTGGTTGACTCATCCTTCAGCACACAGGGACAGTCTGTTCCTGTGCCCTCAAGATCTCTGTTTTGAAGCACACCCACCTTTCCTGGACTCCTTTGTTTTTAAGGGCTGCTTCCTAAGGAACTCTCCAAATAAGTCTCCTAAACAGGCCAAAGTCTGCTCTCTGGAAGTCCTATGTAAAAGTCTTATTGATGTTCCTCTTGATTTCACCAAATATCGAGAACTCTATAATTTCATGATCACTATGCCCCAAGTGGCCTCCAACAGCCACATCTCCCACCAGCCCATCCCTATTTGCAAACAACAGGTCTAATATAGTCTCTCCCCTGGTAGGCTCACTCACCAGCTGTGACAAAAAGTTGTCCTCCACACACTCTAAGAACCTCCTGGACTGCCTCTTATCTGTTGTATTAAGTTCTGTCTTGGTTTGGAAAGACAGGTGCCTGCTAAGGAAGGAAGGAGCCTCCCCTAAAATGGAAAATATAAACCCTCTCCATTCGAATTATTATAATTTTGAAATAAAGGAGCTCTCAGGCAAAGATATTGGAGCAGGAATAACATGACATTCAATAGCCTATTATCAGCAGATGTTCTCCAGGAGGGAGGAGTGGGTGTGGAAGAGATAAGGAAAAGCTGCTCACTTAACAGAAGACAACTGCCATACAGATGGCAAATAGAATACATCTTGCCTTGCAATCTGGGACAAGTTCCCAACAAATGTCTGGTAGGTTAAAGTCACCTACAAGAACAAAGGCTGGTGATCCTGAAACATTCTCCAGCTACTTATAGAATAAGTTGTCCACCTCTTCTTCTTGGTTAGCTGGATGATAACAGACTCCCAGTAGAATGTCAGCCTTGTTGGCCTTCTCTGTAATTCTTACCCATAAGCATTCAACTTCATCGTCACTAGTTTCAATACTCATGGTATCAAAAGCCTCCCTAATATAAAGGGCCACCCCTCCACCTCTACCCCCTTTCCTGTCTGTCCTGAAGAGCTTATAGCCATCCAGTGCAGCGCTCCAGCTATGTGAGTCATCCCACCAAGTTTCTGTGATGACAACTACATCATACCTTTGCTGTTGTACCATGGCTTCCAGCTCTTCTTGTTTGCTACCCATGCTGCACACATTGATATACATGCACTTCAGCTGGGCTGCTGATTTCACCCCTAACTCAGGCTTACCTCCCTTGGGCCTGCTTCCAGAGAGCCGAGCTGCATCCCCTTCCCACTTCGAACCTAGTTTAAAGCCCTCTCAACAAGTTCTGCCAGTTCATGAACTAAAATCCTTCTGCCCTTAACAGAGAGATGGAGCCAATCCTAGTTCCAGCAGGTCAGGTGCCATAAAAGTTGCCCCATGATCAAAGAACGCAAAATTCTGCTGATGACATCAACCCTTGAGCCACTTGTTGATAGTGTGGGCTCTCCTATTCCTTTCATTGTTTTTCTTTGCCACCAAAGGAACTGAGCAGAACACTGCCTGTTCTCCTGCCCTATCAACCACTTGACCAAGTACCCTAAAGTCCCTTTTAATTGCCCTCGTGCTCTTCTTTTCAGTCTCATCACTGCCAGCCTGGAGTATTAGCAGTGGGTAATAATCAGAGGGCTGAATCAACCTAGGAAGTCTCTCAGTGATATCCTGTACCCGGGCCCCAGTGAGGCAGCAGACCTCTCTTTGGGTGGGTCCAATCAACATATGGGGCCCTCTGTTCCCCTCAGAAGGGAGTCACCCACTACGAATACCCTTCTTTTCTTTTTAATATTAGAGGTGGTGATCTGTCTGACAGATGAAGCATAATTGGGAGGCTCACTGGGCAGATCATTTTCTTCTACATCATCTGGCTGACCCTCCTCATCCAGGGCCTCATACCTATTTTGAAGTGGCACCTGGGTAGGTGATGGGGGTCAGGAGGAATTTTTATTACCTCCCCAAGTAGAAACGTAGAATGTCAGCCTTGTTGGCCTTCTCTGTAATTCTTACCCATAAGCATTCAACTTCATCGTCACTAGTTTCAATACTCATGGTATCAAAAGCCTCCCTAATATAAAGGGCCACCCCTCCACCTCTACCCCCTTTCCTGTCTGTCCTGAAGAGCTTATAGCCATCCAGTGCAGCGCTCCAGCTATGTGAGTCATCCCACCAAGTTTCTGTGATGACAACTACATCATACCTTTGCTGTTGTACCATGGCTTCCAGCTCTTCTTGTTTGCTACCCATGCTGCACACATTGATATACATGCACTTCAGCTGGGCTGCTGATTTCACCCCTAACTCAGGCTTACCTCCCTTGGGCCTGCTTCCAGAGAGCCGAGCTGCATCCCCTTCCCACTTCGAACCTAGTTTAAAGCCCTCTCAACAAGTTCTGCCAGTTCATGAACTAAAATCCTTCTGCCCTTAACAGAGAGATGGAGCCAATCCTAGTTCCAGCAGGTCAGGTGCCATAAAAGTTGCCCCATGATCAAAGAACGCAAAATTCTGCTGATGACATCAACCCTTGAGCCACTTGTTGATAGTGTGGGCTCTCCTATTCCTTTCATTGTTTTTCTTTGCCACCAAAGGAACTGAGCAGAACACTGCCTGTTCTCCTGCCCTATCAACCACTTGACCAAGTACCCTAAAGTCCCTTTTAATTGCCCTCGTGCTCTTCTTTTCAGTCTCATCACTGCCAGCCTGGAGTATTAGCAGTGGGTAATAATCAGAGGGCTGAATCAACCTAGGAAGTCTCTCAGTGATATCCTGTACCCGGGCCCCAGTGAGGCAGCAGACCTCTCTTTGGGTGGGTCCAATCAACATATGGGGCCCTCTGTTCCCCTCAGAAGGGAGTCACCCACTACGAATACCCTTCTTTTCTTTTTAATATTAGAGGTGGTGATCTGTCTGACAGATGAAGCATAATTGGGAGGCTCACTGGGCAGATCATTTTCTTCTACATCATCTGGCTGACCCTCCTCATCCAGGGCCTCATACCTATTTTGAAGTGGCACCTGGGTAGGTGATGGGGGTCAGGAGGAATTTTTATTACCTCCCCAAGTAGAAACCCATTTCCACTCCCCTTCATCCACCAGGTGTTCTCCTATTGCTTGATGCTGGGAGGCATGGGAGTCCTCCGACTCATGGTGGGCCTCCCTAAAGGATGGAAGGGAACCACAACAAACAACAAACTAAAAACCCCACTAGCAGGAGAAAACCTGCAACCCTGCCTGCTTGTCCTGCCTGCATAAACTGCCATGCAGACTGCTGTGCCACGCCCCTGTTTGCACGCTCCAGGTCGCTGTGCTCCCTAGAGCCCTCTTTTAATCACCCCGCCACTTGCTGGAGGAAAGCCCCCCCCTGCGCCTGCGTGGCCAACAAGAATAAGGAACTCACCTGCTCAGTGCTCTTTTAAACCCCCTGAGGTACACACATTTCTCAATCCCTCTGCATTACCCACCAAGTATAACCAGGTCCTTGAGCAAAAAAGAATCCCATGGATAGGTTTGCCTTTGTTTGAGGCAGGATTTATCCAAACATACCTCCCATATGCACCGTGGGAACTTTATCTGCTGTACTCAGTAGTTCAGATTGGGCATGGCCAGTTCGGTTAGTGGAGCCTCTGGTGTTGACTAAACAGGTAGCCTTTGCTAAATGCAGATCCCCTTGCTTGAAGGTCCCATCATGCATTGCCTTCACTATGGTTTTTAACAGTCCATTGTACCAGTCGACTTTCCCAGTAGCTGGTGTGCAATAGGGAATATGATACATCCACTCAATACTGTGTTCTCTAGGCCAGGTGTTTAGGAGGCTATTTTTGAAATGAACCCCATTGTATGACTTAATTCTTTCAGGGCTGCCATGTTGCCACAGGACTTGCTTTTCAAAGCCCAAGATGGTGTTCTGGGCAGTGGTGTGAGGCATGGGGTATGTCTCCATCCATCTATTGGTTGCTTCTACCACTGTGCACATGTAGTGCTTACCTTGGCAGGTTTGCAAGAGTGTGATATAATTAATCTGCCAGGCCTCCCCATACTTGCATTTAGACAACTGCCCCCCATACCACAGGGGCTTTACCTGCTTGGCTTGCTTGCTTGCAGCACACATTTCACAATCATAGATTACCTGGGATATAGTGTCTGTGGTTAAGTCCACCCCTCAGTCACAAGCCCATCAGTATGTTGCATCTCTTCCCTGATGACCTGAGGCATCATGGGCCCACCGAGCTAGAAATAACTCACCCTTATGTTGCCAGTCGATATCTACCTGTGACACCTTGATTTTGGCAGCCCGACTCACCTGTTAGTTGTTGCAGTGCTCCTCATTAGCCCAACTCTTAGGCACATGTGCATCCACATGATGGACTTTCATGGTCACTTTCCCTACCTGGGCAGTGATGTCCTGCCACTCTTCAGCAGCCCAGATGGGCTTATCCCCTCCACTGCCAATTGGCCTTTTTCTGTCTTTCCAGCCACCCCCACAGAGCGTTTGCTATCATCCACAATTCAGTGTAGAGGTAGAGTGTTGGCCACTTTTTTCGGTCAGCAATGTCTAAAGCCATCTGCCTTTCTTTCAGCTCTGCAATTTGCCTTGATCCACCTTGTCATTCCATGGCTTCCATGACTTGCCGCATAGGACTCCATACAGCTGCTTTCCATTTCCTGATGGTCCCTTCAAAACGGCAGGATCCATCAATGAAGAGAGCATATTGCCTCTCACTTCCTGGTAGTTGGTTATATGGTGGGGCCTCCTCAGCACGTCACCTGCTCTTCTTCCTCTTCAGATGGTAGTCTTCTCATGCCTTCATCATACTAACACAGGAAGAACCACAGGTCACTTAGTGGAGTGTACCCCTTCTCCCTAGCTGGGGGACATCTGCTTCTGAAAACAGTGGCTGAGGTCTGTACTGAAGAAACTTGGAGAAAGTTCTCTTCAAGCTCCTTGTTGTGTTTATGATGCCTCTCTTCAATCCCCTCTTCCAATTTGCACATGCGCTCAGTCAAGTCTGTTTCCATGGCTGAGACCTGGGCTCACCTTAGGGCATGGACAGTATCTTCATATGTACAGAGCCTTCTTGTCATAGCACCCACCATCTTGTTCCCCTCATTCCATTGCAGCATTGCTAGGAATTGGGGGTATGCTGTGGTCCCAAGTCATGTGAGTTTGAACCACATCAGCATCGTACATTTTACCAAGTCTGGACTTGTAGTGGTTTGGTCGTCACTTGAGAAAAGAATTTCTATCACAGCTAGTTCTCTCAAGTGCTGGATTCCTTTCTCAATGGTCATCCAAGGGCCTTGCTGCAGCTGGAGATCTTCTTGCTAAGAGTTGCATCCAGAGGCTAAAGAGGTACTGGCCTCCTCGTGATCCCCTGGTCAATACCCACATCATACGACAGAGATCCCAAGTGCCTCGCTTCAGTACCATACAATATTGAAACATCACCTGCAGCATCCCAAACTCAGATCAACCAGCTCAATATAGACTCATTGGGAAGGTCTTTCTTCAGATTGTGGAGACTTTCAAAGGACAAAGACTCAGTGGTTATTTCTGGTTCTGATTCCTCTGCTGGCTGTGAGGGTTCTGCCTCTCCATTGTCTTCCACTGGGTGAACAGATTTGGTCTTATATTTCCTCCTCTGGACAGGGATGACTGCTATTGGCTTAGACTGCCCTTCTGGCTTAATTGCAGATTTATTCTCCCTCCCCTCTGGCTGTAGCTGCTGCTGTACAGTAACGAGCAGCAAGCGATAAGCATTAGCCAGGGCTCAGCCCAGTGCAGAAAGCTTCTTCTCTTTTGAGCTTAGTTAAGAAATCTATGTTTTTTGTGACTGCTATTTTAGTTTCTACATTCCTGTTATTTTGGCTGCTTTTAGTTTTAATCAATGGTTAACCTTGTTCTAATGAAATATGGAGGATGTTATGGGAAAGTACAGGGAATAACTTAGGTTTGACTGATAAATGTACTGCACCTGCAGTAATGGAGTTACTATGCCCTAGAAGTTTTAGTCAAATAATATTGTTTTAACTGGTGGAGCTTTAGAGTTATTTTATAACTAGAGATGGATTAGATGTCTAAATAGGCAATTAGAACAATAAAATAATAAATGGGACACCAAAAGAAGAAAAGGCACATGTGTGAGGCTTGAAAGGTCATCTGGAGGGCGGCATGACATAGATGAAGATGATGAAGACAGGAAAGACCACTCCCCAATATTACCAGAAAAGGATGCTAGAAGACAGTGTTGCTTTAAAGAAGAATAGCAAGAAGAAACATGATACACCTGTAGGTGATGAAACAGTAGAAGAGGGGGAGTAAAAGCTGTAGTGTATATAAACCCCTGAAAGTCTTTGTTTCATTGGACATCCTTGGTAAATAAATGATCTTTTGTTGCCGATCTCTGGCCAGAGTTGTTTTTAGGGATATTACTTCAACAACTCCTGAGTTGTTGTGATGCCTTTTCCTGATCCTAAAATCTCGAGTCAGACACAGTTAGGTGATAAAATGCCATTACCCTTATAAAGGATCCTTTCTGGTGCACAACACTCTGAAAATGCGCTGAAGATGCACACCGTAACATAAATCAGGCAGAGTTTTATAAGTTTAGGAAATTAGCATAACTGACAAGAATCCCCAATTAGAGACAGAGGTGATAAGGTAATTCCTCCCTGGCTTAACCCTTTTTGGAAACCCCTTCCCTTTAGGTATGTATTGGGGTGATTTTATGATGCTTCCATCCCCAATCGTCTGTTCTGTTTATGCTGGATATTAAGTTCTGCACCTTTAAGACTGGTTCCGAGAGCAAAGGGGGGAGAGAAAAAGCGCACAGTTTGTTTTCAGAAACTGCACTTGCTCCCCCGCAGCCTTCACACACACTATGTTGTCTGCAGCATGGACATGCGGGAGAGAGATCTCCTTTGCTTTTTAGTTAGTTTTTAGCTAGCTGAGGCAGAGGAGTTCTCTGGACAGTAGCTTTTCTTCTTCTTGGTACTGTTCAAACCTGCTCTCAGCTGAAAACCCAGAAATACACCAGGAGCTCACACCTGTGGCTCACCAGGGCCTGGGACTCTGCATTCCAGCACCAGAGGGCCTGATAAGAGACTGAGCAAGCCGAGCTGTCCCTCACTAGGAGGACTTTCTGAGTCTGCGATCTCTTCAGAACAGCGAGAGGTTTTATTGTTTAATATTGTTAAATTTTTGTGCTGGTGAATGCTTTGCCTGTTAAATAAGCAGGTTTTTTCCACTTTTCTCCAAGGAAATCTTTTCCCAAACTAGTTGGAGGAGGGGCCACTTGAGTCTGCTTTCTAGAGGAACCCCTTTGGACATTTCCTCCCAAATTTGCCCTAAACCAGGACCTAGCTGAACTTTGTTTATGAGAAAGTGTTTTAAGAAGCTGGTTTTAACCTTGGTTCCCAGAGGAAGCAAGATTAGGTTTGGGGCTTTTGGGAAGGTGTTTTGTCTTTCTGTCTAAGAGAACAGGTAAAATGCTAGCTATGAATCTGTGTAGTTATACAATAATAGGCTACAGAGAAACAAATATATATGAAGAATATAAGGAATATATAAAAGCAAAAGGGCAAAAATCAGTTTTGCATCCTTTGAAGTTTGTACCTTTTGGGTTAATCCTTTGATTCACTTTATATAAGCTGGTATGGCAGTGTCTGTCAACAAAACAATCTTGGGTTTTGTCCCTGATCCAAAAGAGAGGCCTATCTCAGGCAAATTGTACCATAGATACAGACAGATGCAAGCCTAAGTGCCAGAATCCCATGATTAGTCTTTGCATCATGTTGACCTATACCAAATGTTTCAGACAAAATTGTTCTTTTTCTACTTTCTCTCTATTGCCACTTAATTTGGATGCCAAAATTGTCTTGCTTTAAGACAATCTAAGGGGTTAAGTTCTGCACCTTTAAGACTGGTTCCGAGAGCAAAGGGGGGAGAGAAAAAGCGCACAGTTTGTTTTCAGAAACTGCACTTGCTCCCCCGCAGCCTTCACACACACTATGTTGTCTGCAGCATGGACATGCGGGAGAGAGATCTCCTTTGCTTTTTAGTTAGTTTTTAGCTAGCTGAGGCAGAGGAGTTCTCTGGACAGTAGCTTTTCTTCTTCTTGGTACTGTTCAAACCTGCTCTCAGCTGAAAACCCAGAAATACACCAGGAGCTCACACCTGTGGCTCACCAGGGCCTGGGACTCTGCATTCCAGCACCAGAGGGCCTGATAAGAGACTGAGCAAGCCGAGCTGTCCCTCACTAGGAGGACTTTCTGAGTCTGCGATCTCTTCAGAACAGCGAGAGGTTTTATTGTTTAATATTGTTAAATTTTTGTGCTGGTGAATGCTTTGCCTGTTAAATAAGCAGGTTTTTTCCACTTTTCTCCAAGGAAATCTTTTCCCAAACTAGTTGGAGGAGGGGCCACTTGAGTCTGCTTTCTAGAGGAACCCCTTTGGACATTTCCTCCCAAATTTGCCCTAAACCAGGACCTAGCTGAACTTTGTTTATGAGAAAGTGTTTTAAGAAGCTGGTTTTAACCTTGGTTCCCAGAGGAAGCAAGATTAGGTTTGGGGCTTTTGGGAAGGTGTTTTGTCTTTCTGTCTAAGAGAACAGGTAAAATGCTAGCTATGAATCTGTGTAGTTATACAATAATAGGCTACAGAGAAACAAATATATATGAAGAATATAAGGAATATATAAAAGCAAAAGGGCAAAAATCAGTTTTGCATCCTTTGAAGTTTGTACCTTTTGGGTTAATCCTTTGATTCACTTTATATAAGCTGGTATGGCAGTGTCTGTCAACAAAACAATCTTGGGTTTTGTCCCTGATCCAAAAGAGAGGCCTATCTCAGGCAAATTGTACCATAGATACAGACAGATGCAAGCCTAAGTGCCAGAATCCCATGATTAGTCTTTGCATCATGTTGACCTATACCAAATGTTTCAGACAAAATTGTTCTTTTTCTACTTTCTCTCTATTGCCACTTAATTTGGATGCCAAAATTGTCTTGCTTTAAGACAATCTAAGGGGTACACTCTAAAATGAGTTCTCCCCCTTTGTTTTGAAAAAAGGTAATTACTCAACACTGAGATTTGATCAGTGTTAAGCAGGCATTCTTTATCAGTGGCACAGGAGTAGCACTGGGGATTTTCCTTCCATAAGGACGAGTTCATGCAGGTTATATTTACAATGCTGTTACATATTCCTTACACAGACAAAAATCAGTAACATAAAGTAGCATATTATTTTTTTTTTATGGCTAGATAAAACTGAGTTAACTATTTCATGGTCTTTGCTCCCATCTAGTGTCCTTTAGTAGTTATTACAATCCTTTTGGTGGTCCTTTACTTCCTCTGGTGGGTGCCTCCTAGTCTTCATCACTTGTCCTCTAGGTGAACTTTCCATATTGGCAGTCTCTTACACATGTGCAGTACATAAATGCTGATCTACTGGTTTCATGTTATTGTGAACTTTTGCATTAATCTCTAGTTAAAAATAATTTAAACCTCTTCTTTCTAAGCAATGCTCTATTGGTTTCCTAACAAGGTCATCGGGTTTTGGGGAGTGTAGGTTACTGGTTTACTTAGGTTTCAAAATGTTATTTAAGTTTTAGCCAATCCCTTTTGAAACTTAGGTGATGAGCCTGTAACAAAAGGTGAACCACAAGTGATATTGTAACAAGATATTGTAAATGTGCAAGCAAAGAAAGCAAAATAGCAAGTTTTAACAGAACTTGCAAACTGCAAAGTTAGCTAAAAACAGACTGAAAAACAAGAGCACAGAGCATGTGTTGAAGACAAAAGTAAAAAGTTCAAATGCGAGGAAGACTACAAAAGTCTTCACCAAGGGCCACCAGAAGACTGACGACCACTACAGAAGGAACTGGCACATGTGCAAAAGCAACAAACTGTTATATAAATGTGACACAGCTTTATGCAAATATGAGTATGTTAATGATATGTTGCAGGGACTTTGTCTTTTCCTCAGCAGGAGCAGCAGGCAGTTGGCTGGAGCGACTCGGTGCTTTCTCACTTTGGCTAGGCGTTGATGGTGGGCTGGGGCCTGCACAGTGAAGTTGCTCTGATCTTTCCCGGTACAGTGCTGCAGCTGGAGGCAGTCATTTCCGAAATTTTCCCCAAGGCAGTCCAAGACCACTGAATGTATCTTCCCTAAAGAGGAAAAAAAAAAATAGAGAACCCACAAGGGAAGCCTCCACCCACTCTGCATCAGCTTTATAGCAAAAACCAAGAGGCAGGTGAGGCAAGAGACATGAGAGCAAACCAAAAAGAAAGAGACAGACTCTGCCCCAGTCAGAGAACACGAGGACAAAGAACACTCTACTTGCATGCTCCGACTTAAAAAGCCCAGGCAGCTCCTGGCCCTGTTTCCAGCTGTGAGAAATGACCACTCACTTTTAAAATTTCAAAGGTTTATTAAACCTTTAAAAAATTATAACAAAGGACTGAATAAGGAAAAAAAGTTTTCAGCACTGGGAGACCCTGTGACTATCAGGCACGTGCTCATCTACAAAATGGATGCTCTGCCTTTTATATCCTTAGCCCCTCACAAAGTTTTGTCAGTCAACTCTTTCTCTGCCATCTGTTGGCAGAGATTACTTTCTTACATCTTGATTGGAGGTCAGGTGTTGTTACGCCGTGCCTCCTGTTAACAAGCCAGCCTCCTCTAAATGTCTTGACTACTAAGGCTATTACAGGGGGGGAGGGGAAAGAGATACGGAATATGGGATGACATATTACCATAACATTACTATACATCTACATAATATCTATATCTTAATTGTGTTATAGATACAAGTTATAATATTGGCTTTTTGCAAATATTAAAATGGATTTTATATGTGTGATGTTAAAGTAACTTTGTTATTGTCCTGGTTTAGGGCAAGTTTGGGAGATAACCCCCAAAGGGGCTTCTCTACGAAAGTAGATTCAATTGCCCCCTGGAAGTGATAAGGAGAAGGAGCCAAAACCACAGCCAAGAAACATACATGCTCTAAAAAGGCAGATCCAAGGAGGGGCCATGTAAAATTGTTCCTGGAAAATGTAAACTGGTTTATGGATATGCATAAGGGTCTATGAATATGCAAATAGCTGATATAATGGAAAAGGTATTTAAGGGGTATCCCCAAAGATAACAGTGTGCTCTTGGCTGAGTTCCAAGATGCACCCAGCCATAATAACCTTTGCTCTATGGTCCTTGTCTCCTATTGTCCTTTATTAAGCGTTTTAAATTTTCACAGGAGAGTGAACATGTTTGTCACAATTGTGAGAGCCAACTATTACATTACTCATCTATAATGGCCATGAAGAGACTAACAATTTCGGGCGCCGAAAGATATGGAATATAAGAACATTTTGGGTTACTTAGGGGGAGAGAAAGTCAATGCAGAAGGAGTACCCATCCTTGCAGAGAGGTTTTGTCCTGTCAAAACAGGTGGATGCTGAGACACATCCCAGTAAAAGCTTTGATCTCACATGCCTGTCTGGGGTGGTTTAACACTGTGACCAGATGGATAAAGTGAAAGATAAACAGATAGATCCACCCTGCGAAGAATGCTAATGTCTTTACAAACAATTTGATGAGTAAAGGTATGGGTTTTGGCATCTTTGAAATGGGTCTTAATGTCTCTACTAACTTCAAGCAGCAGGTTTTTTGCAAAGCCCAGACAGCTTGGCTCCTAAAACAGACAAGGGTCTGCACAAGCTTGAACTTCTGAACTTTGGAGTAAAATGACAGGTTTGAGAGGGAATATGTGGTAGGCGGTTCGGAAAGGCTGTACCTTCCTAGTACCTCAGCCAATGGGGAAAGGAAGAGGGAAACATGCCGCCAGGAGTTTAGGATAAAAGGAGTCTGTGCCCTCCTAAACCTCAAGAGAGAAAACTCTGTGGGAGTGTGCACCAGTGGACTCTCTTCCTTCATTCAAATAAAGTTGCAGGACTCGTCTGTCTCTTTTTTTGGACATAAACCTCTGTCATTTGTGGGATTTTCCTGACAACCTAAAAGCCTGATCCTCTGGCTAACTGATTTATGTTACCTACACTGTTTGAACCAATAACATGTTCATTTTAGAGAAGAAAATTTAGGTGTAAGAAACAGGCTGCCTTTGTCATTCCTGTTAATGTTAACCAAAATTGCTAGATTTGCAGAATATAAGGAGAACAAGAAGCTGTTGAAATTATTTGGCTCTGAGGAATTAGGGGTTTGTGACAACTTGCAAATCTTATCCTTTGTGGATAGGTCAGAGTCTCCTCTTGGAGGAGAACGATTATGTGGATGCTACTCCCAAGAGTTGATATCTCACAAATCATCACAGTCAAAGCTCAGAAAAGGGCTCCTTGAACCAGCAATGGCCAAAATGTGGTCACCCATCCTGTGGATCTAGTGATAGGCACACACTTTGGCAAAGCATGAGGAAAGACCATTGCAAGTTGGTATACATGGGTTTCTGGAGTGTGATAGATGAGTAATGTGATGATTGACTCTCACAATTAACAGACAAATATCATGTATATAGGTTAAGAACAGTTTGATAGATTTATAGTTATGTTTTACTGTGGAGCCTTCCCGTTCTGAGGAGGCTGTAATCTGATCTTAAGACTCCTCCCATGGAACACCTGATTACTCTCGTTTGTTTTCCCCCGCTGTCAGTTGTGGCCTCCCTGGACACAATCATCACTGCTGGCACACGCTGCTACAAATGGTGGAGAATGGGGGCAACCAGTGAGGACAGGCCAACCGGCACCCCTGTGAGTCACCCGCAGATTGATACACCCTGCGGGACCCCCATCTTCCATGGAGGTAAAATGCTTATGGGGAGGGAAACATCCAGTAAGGGGACCAGCTTACTGGGACCGAGAGATGAAACTGTCATCAGAGCACAAGTCCTTTCATTCTTCATGAGATGGAAGTTTTAAGAGCTACAAGCAGCTAGTCTGCCTGCAAAAAGGACCATGCTTGGGACTCTTACCAACTCTACTGACACGTCTGCTGAAGTTTATGGACAGTAAAGCCCGAGTGGCTATTTATGGATGGTTATGGACGATTTGCATGCAGAGTGTCAGTGCCCTAAATCAGTGGTCCTCCCTCCTGTGAACACCCACGTTTTTCAGTTTCTTTATCTTTTGCCTGTATCTTTCCTTACCCTTTGTTCCTAAGAGTGCAGCAAGGAGTGAAAACTGCCAGGATGGCTCAGAGTTGCTACCATCTTCTCTGTCACTTTCTGCCCATCTGCCACCCCATCCCCCCTTTCCCTGAAGGAGGACAAGGTCGGAAACTGTCCAGAGCTGACGCGGGAGTGCTACCGTCCTCTCGCCACCCTGTGTCCTCTTTCAACCCCGTCTCTTTCCATATCAACCATTCCCTGCCTGGGAAGGCACTGGCCATGCCGTTCTGGGAGCTCCTTCTCAAAATGGCGCAGCCACGCGGTTTTGAGATCCCCTCTTTCCTGCTGAGTCCTTCTTTTCTAGTCCCATGCCTGCCCTTCCCCCTCACCTGTCTTCCCTCTTCCTGCCGCATGGCTGCAGCTGGCTCCGCCCCTGGCCCGCAGGGCTGTGTGAGGCGGGGCAGGGCTGGTGAGCCCTGAGAGAGGGCCAGGATCCACTGTGCCTGCAGGAGACATGAGGCAGAGGCAGCGTGGTGGAGTGGGGCAGCCTTGGAAAGAGCAGAGCCCTGCCATGTGCTGCAAGCTGTCCCACTGCTGCTTTCACCCTTCCTTGCTTCACAGTCACCATCATCAGAACCCAGCAGAGAAACACCTACAACACCAGTACTAAAGCTGAGCTCAAACACTAAAGACTGTGCCCCTCGTGAAAGAGGAGACCAAGAACAGCACTCCTTCTGGTGAGGTCAAAAGCCAAAGGAGAATGAACTATTAACCCACTAAGCAAAAAAGTAATATTTTCTCTATTCAGTATTCTGTTGCATTTTTGATAAGGTTTAATAAACCTTTCCAATTTTATGAAAAGTGAGTAGCTATTTCTCACAATTTTTGGGGGGTGGTCCAGGATAAACACCTCACCCCGGTGGTGCTAGGAGTTTTTGAAAAGAGGCACGCCCACACCACAAATTTGGCTGAGTCTATCAGACACTCCCAGGGCCACTGGTGGTCGCAGGCTGAAGCCTGGAGACAACAGGAGACTAGATAAAGAAAAGAGAAGAAGAGGGGTGAGTTATAACTATTTTTGGCCAGATAATTACTCCGTAATTCTGGTACAGGAAAGCGAACTCCACGCCAGTACTATATTAGACCTGTCCTGGTCCGTTGGAGTTTTATGATATTGGGCAGTTAGAGGGAATGGTGGGATGTGTGGTGAAGAGGAAAGCGGGGATTTTCCCCTGTGGCCGGCGGGATGCGTGATATTGACGGGTTTGTGAAGGGTTTCGCAGCACAGAGCCAGCGCACACAAAGGGGTTGGAGCAGGGGCCCCCGTGGGGTACTGCCGGGCTCTAATGCGTGGCCAGCCCTGTGGTATTCCTGGCCGGCTGAGCGGTGGTAAGCCAGCAGTAGTTTTGGGGGAAGCGCCAGCAAGCTGAGCGGCAGCGGCACTGGTGGTGGCTGAGCTCGGGCGGGAATGGCTCTTGAGCGCAACCAGCTCCGTGGTTCCCAGAGCCAGCCGAGATTGGGCTAGAAACAGGGAGGTTTGCAGGGGAGGGGTCGCCCCATAGTAGGTGTAACATTTCATGTGCTGTGGCAAGTCGGGGCAGAGCTGCGGAACTGAGCCGGGGTGGGGTGGGGACAGAAGAACCCTGGACTGTAGGCTTCTTTTCAAAGGAGAAGTAAAGTGGAGGTTTTTTTGGTTTTTTCTCTCTCTTCCCCTTTTTCTTTTTTTTCTCCCTTTTTCCTCTTTCTCTTCCCTTTCCTTCTCCTTCCTTCTTTCCTGGTTTCTTTCTTTTCCCTCTTTCCCTTGCCCTTCTTAGGGAGGCAGGCCTTGCTAAGAGAGTGTGTAGTTGGCTGATTGGGGGACACGGGCTCTGTTGGGAGGGCCTGTGGTTGGAAAGGCAGGCTCTATTGGGGGAAGACCTGTGATCTTCTGTTCAGGATGGTGTGGGAAAGACATTCTGTGTTGTTCCTGT